>BQNB010142216.1:0-17164 GCA_026074375.1 Tanacetum coccineum | reverse complement strand
ACGTATAATTCGCCTATAAGAGACTATGTATAATTCACCTAGCACACCGAACCCTACTTTTTCAAAAACACTTAAAAACATACTTTTGACATTTTTTCTTGATTTTTCTTGTACAACTTACTATCCTAAGACTAGTAGAACCTTAAAAATACAAACTTTAAAGTTTTTAACCACAAAAAAAAATAAAATCAAGATTTTGGGTACAAAAACACTTTTCGAAACAAAACCCTTAAAAGATCAAACTTTTGATATGTTTTCAAGGTTTTTCTTGTACAACTATCTTATACTAGGATAAAATAAGAATAAAGATTAAAGCTTTACGGTTTTTGAACACCCAAAAGATGAAAATCTTTTTGGTGGTTCGAACTGAATGACCCAACAAAAAAATTAAAATAAAACACACACTAAACCTTCTAAATCACCCCATGACTCTTGATACTAATTGTAGAATATGTTATTGTACCTAACCACTTAACCAATCAATAAGAAACTAGAGAGAGAAAGAGATGGAAGGAAGGTTTCTAGTGACAGAAAGAAAGAGAGAATATTAGATTAATTAGTGTGTAAGAAATGAAACCAACCAACACCCTCTCTAAACTATGGAGAGGATACTTATACTCACTATAAGCCGTGACCACATGAGGTCTTGTGGGCTTTCTATGGGCTTTGGCCCACCTGGCTTGATAAAGTTCCAAAACTATCTAAGACTTACGAGCTATGTATTTAGGAGTGACTGAGTCTTTTCTCGATTCCTAACAATTTGATATACTGATTGAGATCAGTTTTGAGTTTGTGTTGTCAAATTAAGATTTGATTTGTCATAAAACTGATAGATTGTGGCTTTTTTACAATATCAATGGAAGGAGTTTGTTTAAAGTTGTTATGAAGTTGTTACACATATAATTTACAGTGAGAAATGGAGAGAAAGTAAAATTACAAAGCTAGAAAATGAAATACGTGTGCAAGGTATTTAACTAAGTTTGGTGTGAAGTTGTTATGATTTGAGTGAGAATTACGTTGCACCTAACGTGCCACAACTCATAGCAGGACTTATCGGTTGATTTCTTTTTTGATAGAGCTTAATTAGCTTTATAGTTAGTTTTCATTATAGTTTGAGCTCTAACTCAAGTAAAAATCTGACTAAAATAAGATGCTCACATAAATACCAACCATTTATCAGGATTTAACTACTCTCTCCGTCCCATTTTTATTGTCCATGTTTCCTTTTTAGGATGTCCCAAATTAATTGTCCACTACTAATTGCTAAACAGGGCCTAGATAAGAATCCACTAAATAATCATTCATATGGTTTCACACCCTAATTTTTCGCTCAACCACCACACACACCTAACACTCCTGTGGATAAGAAGGATTCCGACTTTGATAAGATCTTGGATGACTTATTTAGAATAGGAGCTGAAAACATAAAGCGAATGGGGCAAGATATAGTCCAGGATAGTATTTGGGAACATGATAATAATTTGGAGGAGGATGATGGAGATGATATGGATACTTTTGATATTGGGATATTACAGTTGAAGACGTAGAACGAATTAGGTAATTCCTCACACCTAACGTTCTGGACATAATAGAAGATGTTATACAACCTTTGATCCCAACAACCCTACACACCACACCACCTAACAAAGATTATGTAGCACTGGCTACTAAACCCATTTTGGATAAACTTTTAGAAGACAAGATCTTGAATGTAGCCATGGTCGATAAAGAGGCTGATCCCACTAGGGATCTTGAGGATCCTGAAAGACTCCTTGTTGAAGATCCTCATTTTACGAAAATACAGGTGCATTCAGTTATCACTAAACCCGAGCCTTTCATTCATACTTAACCAATGAGTCCCTTATACGAAATATTTGAATCATACAAGTCATCAACTAAACCGTATAAGGTAGATAGGGAAATGAAATCTCCTTCCAGGTATGGTCTTAAATCATCATTTCCCTACCCTATGGCAAATGAACACCCGAATGATGTTTATTGCTACTTCCACCCACACTTGATCCCAAGTGAAAGGATGGACACCCTATTACCTAGTAAATAAGAGTAGAGTCAAGCTAGAGACTCGAACAAAAATAAGCGCTTCGTGGGAGGCACCCCATGCTTATCCTTGTATTTATGTTTTGTCTTATTTTACTTTAATTTTGCATATTAGTTGGTTTGCATGTTTTTTACTTACATAGAGGTCAAAATCGAGACTGGCTCAACTCGTAATTGTGTGGTAACATTGTTAATGTAGCAGCAGTTACGGCGTAATAATTATGGTTATGTCGTAATCACTTCATTTACGCCGTAAACCCTCTTATGGTTACGCCGTATCATATCAAACCAAAACTTTTTAAATTATCACATGATTACGGCGTAACCACCAGGGTTACACCATAACCTTCTTCTGGAAACCTTAAAAATAAGTTTGAAACATTTCTAAACCTTGTATAATTAAATGAACTTTATGGGTATGTTCTCTGGAAACCCTCACGAGACTTCACTCGTCCACTTGGGCCACCAAGAGGTTTAAAAGTGAGTTAGGATTGTATTATTATTATGTATATTCTGGTATCTTTCTTTTTGCCAGATTCATGCTTTTGGTATTATTTTTCTTGCAGCTTTTACAGGATAATGCACATGGAGAGGTGCTTGGTTAATTATTGGCTATAGGAGCACATTTCAAATCCTGATTAGTTGGATACCATGCTAAAGATGAGGATGGGATATTTGTGATTGTGGACGTTGCTTGAAGAAGCAAACTTGAAGCATGGCTTAGAGCATGATGTCTCTTCATCATATCGAGCAAAATCTAAGGGAGTTTCTTGTTCTAATTCTACTATTTCCATTATATTTTAATTCCTTAATGTACAATAGGGACATTGTACAAATCAAGTAGGGGGATGGAGTAGAATTATCACTTGACTAATATTTGCCTTTAATTTTCTAGTTTTATTGGAAAATGGTGCCAATTTTAAAATTTTTTAACATGTTTTTCTTAACTAAACTAGAATCAATCTTTGCCAAATGCACATTTACTCTTTATAATTACTTGGTGAGGTTTAAGCTTGATATTCCGTTTTCATCCATATTATAAAAATCCACCAAAATATTGAGTGTGCCGGTGGTATTATAGACTTCAGAACTTGGCCTGCACATCATTTCGAGACCTAATTGATTAGCAGGAATAGATGGTTCGAGAAGGCAACATTTAAGAATTCACCCAAATAGCCCATATGTATATATATGTATGTTTATCGACTTGTCACACTGACTTGTCGACCTCCCGTGTTAAAACCCTTTTGTTGCACTCATTATTAGTGCAAGATACCCCTAGATCATCCTTGTTGAGCCAATCCGTGTTTTCATATTTATTATATATTTCGTTACACCATTTCACCTTAGCCAACCTTGTAGTAAATATATATCTTTGTGTTGAAATGTTTGGCTACCTAAGTCCATGGTTCAAGAAAATGGTTCAAAGATTGACACTTACTTTGATGATATATAATTTTGATCATGGAAGACCCCTCGGTATTATCACTTTTGATACTGTTTATCTTAAGTGGGGGGATATGTTATATGTTATATAGAGGAGTATTGTAAAAAAAGAGAAAATATGGTGCAACTATAAGCCACCTAGTGATTTTGGGGATGGTGCAACTATAAGCCATCCGAAGTATAAAGGTGGTGCAACTATAAGCCACCTAGTGATAGTGAAGAAAGGGTTAGCAATGCACTGCAAGAACTACTCATCAATAGCTAGCCCAGTATACTGAAATGAACAGATTTTTGCATTTGAAGACTTGGACTAATAGATTGACAAGAAGATCGTAGTTATGGATAACCTTAGATTATATAGGACTATTTGTTTTGTGTTTTTATATTAACACCAATTAAAAGTGTATCCCATGTTTATCCTAACCCTTTATATCTCCCAATAAACCTGTGTTATATATCACTCCAGTGTTGCCTTAAGAATTGTTTAGGACCCTTAACATCTAAACTATGCAGATGTGTGTATTGCTTTTCGAATCTTATATAAAATACATCTATGACGTTGCAGATGAGCGATCCCACCCCGTAAAATGAACACTAAGACAGCTGAGAGTTGGTGAATTTTTGATTCCTCTTATTCCGTGAGTTTTCGGCTTTGATGTTTCTCTAGCATAAGTCATTTATCGATTCATTATCGTTGATTTAAATCAGAGAAAATCCCCCTTTTATAAATTCTTTTAAACATAGGTCTTACTTGAGGGCGACGAAGCAGAAGTCAAGTGGGGGGATATTTGATAACATCAAATATTTGATACTTTTTAGTGTCAATTTTCCCCTAAAAATACTTGCAATTATCCTAAAAACACTTGAATTCGATACATAAACTGTTATTTTGTTGTTTTCAGGTAAAATGTAAGTAAGTTGCAAGAAACACGAGAATTGGACACTAAACAAGGCATTGGAGCGAAAATACGTGATTAATGGATACTTCTATAAAAGATTAATATATAAGAAGCTATCCGCTTATGATTTGGAGTTACTATGAAAGAAAACAAATCCGAAGAAGAAATGCTCTTGTGATACTTCGGGAAATGTGCTTTAGTATTTTGACCATAATTTCTTCATACTAACTCCTTTGAAGTTGATTCAAGCTGCCATAAATAGAGGAAAGTGATATCTACAACTTTCGTGTTTTGGGTTAGAGCCTGATCACAACTGACGAGCCACAAGATTGCAATAACTACAATGTTGCTGAAGGGTTTACGGTGTAACCAATCAAATAGATTACGCCATAAACTTGCTACGTCATGGTTACGGCGTAACCAAATAAATCAGTTACGCCATAAACCTGCCATGATGGAGATTTATTATCTTAGTCATGGTTACGGCGTAACCAAACGAATCAGTTACGCCGTAAAGTCCATTTTGCCTATATTTTAGAATGTCTACATCAACAAGGTTACAGCGTAACCTCACGAATCAGTTACGCCGTAAACTATCAAAAACCTATAAATAGGGGCCGAAATCAACCTTCATAATCATCCTTCTCCCTCCTATCTGAGGGGACGACTAGGACATCTCCCCAAGTCATTTTTCAGCATTCTCCAGCCCTTCAAGAAGGAAGAATCTGGTCCCGGTCTTCATCATCATACTAGTTTGGTTCGATCATCATGTTTTCATTACTTTCATTAATTGACGATGATATTGATTGTATGAATACAAATTTTGGCTAAGCTTATCTTATTAATTATCCTTATGCTTCATTTATTTCTTGTTAATTATGGTTATCTGTTTGGTTATATTACTTTGACCATAAGAATGCCAAATATGATGCTCACTTACCATGATCCGTGGGACAAAATTCCGGTTAGTATGAACAGTGTGCTGGGGTTCGTGAGGTTAGTGAGGATTATATGACCATTCAATCCTTGTTTTCCCATATAGTAAAACAAAGCAAATCATTAAGTTAATTAAAAAGTAATTAAGACCGTATCTCCTTCTCTTCAATCATACTTAGTTCATTTCTTTTAAGTTTTCGTTCTTTTACAATTTAATTATTCTAAAACTGCTTTTAAATGTGACAACCAATTTAAACTCAGATTTGTAACTGCCCTTTAGCTCTTGGGACGACCTCAGATTTACCAAAACTACACTACTCACGATCGGGTTCTCTGCCCGTTAGTGCGATTGTAAGGTGAAACGAATTTTATAAATTTAAAACTTGGTAAATAATTATTTAAAAGAAAATACGCATAAGATACTTACTGGGCCCCTCGTTGGGTTGATCAGATATTTGCACGGCCGTGCCCAAAGTGTAGTTAAGATTATTCTTTTTACGTTTGGTGATTTGAATCAATACTGATACGAGAAACAGAATCGTTAGACTATGGAATGACTATTCATCCATATTCATATTTAACATTGTATCTGAAACAAAGGGATAGGACTGACGTAAACCATTGAAGGCTAGTTGTTTACCAAAACTACATACTAAGGTATTTTCGGGAGCATTAATGATGTTGCCATACTATTCATCAATGTTAGTATGTTATATTATATGAATGAGACATTCGCAAGTGGGAGCTGTTAGTTTGTGCTCATGTCATACAGATATTTATAAAGCTGGAAATACGTGAGCCTACGGGGTCACACACGTTTACACTTAGATAACATTTTTGTTTATAATAATATATATGTATATTTATTATTTATATTAATATATGAATCAATGATGGAACACTAACGGTCGTTAATTAGTTCGTTAGGAATAATTAACAAATAAGGCTTTTTAATTAATGGGTAATCAAATGTAATTATCCATAAATATTAGAAAAATCAAAAAGTCAATACCAAGGGGTGTTGTATGGGAGTTCGACCAGCCCCAAGCCCAAAAAGGGTTTGGATTGGGTTTTGAGCTATCTTTTCCTCCAAATATTACAAGGTCCATTTCTCATAGTTGGGTCCTTTGGGGCTCAATAAGGTTGTTACTTTTAAAGTGCTTTGTCGGTCGCTGCAGATCGAGCCGACTATTACTTTGTTTAGGGTTTTTCAAACCCTTTGCAAACAAGGTCATTGATTTTCTTTTTCCAAGCGTCGTGCTCCATCTCCGGGTTGTATTGATGACAATAGGTGTATGAAGGGTTGGAAGAGTTGCTTCTTTTTGATCGACCAGAGGGCTATTCCCGATTATATGCCTTAGAGGCATCCATACTCAGCTATTGATGATCCCAAGCCGCCGGTTGGTTCTTACAATCAAGAGGATGTGCGCAGGCTAAATGCGCATGTTGTGAAGCTACGGGACATGCTATGGCGCCATCCGTGGGACCGACATCCCAATCTACTTGAGTTCGAAAAGAAAACAAAAGCATGGCTGACTCACAACCGGAAGGGGAAAGAGCACCAGAAATATGGTTGGAAAATACAGGTGTAGGCCCGCGGGAAGGACCTTCTGAACCAGCCCAACTGACCCAAAGCACTCCTTCTCCGACTTTCGTTAAGGAGAACATCAATGTGTTGAGAACAATTATCAATGAGCACGATCACCAAGCCAAAGCAAAAACAACCCAGAGGAAGCTTGTTTACGGTGGATCCGAAGAGGAAAATTCGGATAGTTTCGAAGCAATAGGAAAATCAGAACGACTTATCAACAAGTCCTCCGGCACGTCCCGGACGAAAAACAGAACCCGCTTCTCAGGGAAAAGTCAAATAAGCTTATCCAGAAATAGACATCACCACACCTAAGAAGATCCGAGAGGCTGGAGAATCGAAGCAAATCTAAAGCAAAACTTAGAGGGGAAAGAGCCAAATCAGGAGGGGCATTTGGTATGCAACTCGGGTGCGTTTGGTATGCAACTCGGAATCACTATAGGTATGATTTTGATTACAAAAATATGTCATAGAAAAGTATCATTGTCATTGTTATTTTTTGGTATAAAATTTAAAATAAAGGTATCATTCTTTAATGGGCTCATTTAATTACTAAAAAAATAAAACATATCATTAAAATACAAAAATATAACATGTAAAGTGTTAAAAGTTAGAAGTGAATATAAAAAGTACATAGACCCCACAAGAATGTTTGAGAAAATTCACTAATGCATACTACTATAGATCTATCATTGTTGTTATGATGCCTTGGTATCAAATCTCTAACCAAACATCTTATATGAACATGAATGTGATTGATTGATTCCTATATATTCAAACCAAACGGCTATCTAAAAAAAAGTAATGTATCCTGGTAAAATTTATCCTGAAAAAAGAAACATTTCATATAAATTAAAATGCATATGTTTATTATCAAATCAAACCCAAATATCAAGTAATAATCAAATACTAAACCAAAAATAAACAAAATCAAAGAACAAGTACAAATTGAACAACACTATCTGATCATATTTTCTTAGAGGGCTGGGTATCATAACGTCGGAGCCGGCGTTATGCCCGCGTGGCACGACGTTGGCCGACGTTATGATATCGGTGGCGTTATGCTCCCAACGACGTTGGGTGGAATGTCAAGCCACCAACGCATATTGGTACATATTTCTTTTTAAGAAATGGATATATGCTTGTGTTGTGTTTTAGTGTGTGTGTGTGTTGATTGAGTGTGTGTATGTGTGTGTTTTTGTGTGTGTGTGGAGAGTTTCAGACGAAGAAGAAGAAAAAGGGGGAGAAAAAACAGATATGGTAGGTCCAAACCAATTGTATATATATATATATATATATATATATATATATATTTTTTTTTTCATTTTTATTTTTTTATTATAATTTGTGTATATTAAATGATTAAATATTTAGTTTGGTTCAAAGAATAAAAAAGAAAAAAAAGTAGGTTCCAAAAAGGTGGTGTTATGATAAGATGGGTATTTTGGTGTATTGATGTTGAAATGTTAAAGCTGATGTGGCGCTCAGGTGGCTGCACTTTTTCGGTGTTACGTTGTTATGGTACCTAGCCCTCTTATAATTTTTTCATGTATAGATGACCCATCATCTATTGATGTTTATGTTGTAAAGAATAGATAGAAGTAGCAACCACTTAAAACGTTGAAACAAGATAAATAGTGCAAACTGGAGGTGAGAAAGATGGTGTGATACTTTAAAGGCAACGGGATGGATAGATCGACGGTGGGATACCAGAAGTATGGATGGAGTGGTTTGTGGTTGATCGAAGATGTGGAGATAATGAACATAAGTTTTAAATTAAAATTTAAAATTATAAGAAAGAAAATAAAGGTAAAGTTGTCTGATTTAGGCTCTCGGAGTGAAAGAGTGTGATTTTGACACCCCACACAATCAGACGTTCATATGTAATAAGTGACCCATAAGTAAAAAAGAAACACCACTTTTAGTCCCCTCCTCATTTGGTCCATTAAGTGCCAAATAAACAGGCCCTTAGTCACTTTACCAAAACTTAACAAAATTACAAACTTTAGCTTACAACTTATAAAGACATGTTTGCTTAAGCTTATTTTCAAGCTTACAACAAGCTTATGAAATGTTGTTATATGTTTTATGTTTCATGACTTCCGTTTCTTGGGTTTTATCTGAAATCGGTTTTGCTAATAAAATGTGTGGTTAGGAAACAAATTAATCCAATCACAATCAAGTGTTAACTATATCTTCAATTTTTTTCGAGATTTCCATCCAATTATATTCATTCATAGGCGGTATTGCAATGAAAATTATCCCTTAACCACAACCCTCCTCATGTATTATTAGTTTTACCAAACACACACTTTTAAGTCAAAGAGTATCTATTATACTCTAATCGGGACAATAACAAATAAAAGATGTATTTGATTTGTCTATTTTTGTTGTTGTGTATAAAGCTGAGCATAACAAATTGCGGACGAATGGAATCGAGAAAACGATCCGAACAGGACCGAACATATCAAGGTCCGGTCCTGAGTCCACCATTTTTCTCATATTCGGTTCTCGGTTTGGTCCGGTTCGATCTTACGACCAACCCACCTTTTTGCTTCGGTGGACCGAACCGGATCTACAAACCAGGCTGGACCGGACCAACCCGAATCAACTCGAACCTGGATCGTACATTCTAATGATTGGTTTTTGGTCCGGTGCGGTTTTGATTAGTCCAGTGCGTAGTTTTTTTTGCTATTAAAAGATAAAATTTTCAAACTTTAAACTTTGTATAATGATCATTTTATTCTTTATAGCATCGGTTCAAAATCAAGCCGAACCGACAAAAACCTAACCGAAAACCGAGTTTGAGGAAAAACATAAACAGAAAACGAACCGAATTTTACCTTAAACCAGTGTAAAAAACGAAACCGAAAACCGAACCGAACCCGCCTAAAAAACCGAACCGAATAGATAAATCAGGCGTTATAGTTCCTTGTTTATTTTCAATATAAACCCGAACCTAAACCAAAAACTTGAACGGAACCAGACAAAAACCAAAAAAACCCAAAAAACAATAAATATCTACAAAACAAAAAAACCCAAAAAACCAAACCGAAAAATGGTCCCGGTTATACGGGCTCGCTTTCTCTGTTTTGTCGGTTCTGTTCCGATTTATTCGTTAGTTTTTGGCTCAAAGCCCTTTAACTTAACAATAAGGATAAAAAAACGTTAGAGCGTGGGTACGGTGGGTGCAAATAGTTTTTTGGCGCCAACTTCCAGCCGAGAAACACCAACGGCCACCATACCGCCCACGCGCCGTATTTGTTCCGCTGCCATCCCAACCAGCTGACACCTTGATTTTTAATTTTTTTTTTATGTTTTTTAATTTTTTTTTTTGGGTGTTTCGTTGCTGTTTTTTATTATGTGTTAGTTTTGTGTTTTTTGGTGTTTATTGAAAGGTTTCTCTTGTGCGTGTAAGGGGGGCAGAAGAAGGAGAAACAACCAATGAAGTTTTTAGAAGTTGCAAGAGGTTTTTCCTATTGATAGATATGAGAGACTAACGATAAAGTTTTTGGTGGGAGAGAAAGAGACGAATTAAAAATTGGTACTGTTGGGTTATTTATAGAATCAAAAAAAACAAATAAATAGAACACGAGTAACGCACGTGAATAAAAAAACACATGAAGACTACATTAATTAACAAACCAGGATAGAAAAAGTACATGTATTAGCACGAAACGATACAACCGTTTTTAAAGGTAACCGAACCCCCGACCGTCTTCTATCTACGTCTGAGTGTAAATAAAGCAAAAACCACGCGAAACCCAACTAGGATCAAAAGAATAAAATCCCTCTACTTCGCACACACTACACGTACACAGAGATACTCCCAGGATGCTACATAATAAATATTATAATCATTGAATTTATGTATTTTATTTATTTATAATATATATTAACAATATATATATTAATATTAATTTATTATTTATTAATGAATGCTTAATATTTTTGTAAAATTATATAAATTTATAGTTTTTTCTAATAATGCTAAGTAAATAATTAACGAAAATCATTAAAATATAATCAAACACTCCACCAGCCACATAAGCAAAATATTTCAATAAAAACTCAAATACAACAACAACAAAACCGCCTCCATTCCACCCAACCCGACATTCGAAGGCAAACCACATAATCCACACCACAGCATGCAACAAACCTCACCCCCCACATAAGAAACACCACCTCACAAACCCAAACTTTCAGAATATAAAGACCCTCATTCAAAACACCCGAAACACGCTATACCTATATTTTTATGGGTATTGGGAACTATCTAAACAAAACCCTTTTGGTTATTATGTTGAATCGAGAAACTAACAGACAAAAAGAAAAACAATGTAAACAACTTTAGCATGACATGTACCCAACTAACATGCCCTAATTTATGCCATTCGTATTAAAATATTTACATAAACCATGCATAATGGTTACACTCCAGTTACTTAACATGAATTTTTCAACGTGTGATCATGTCTTTCTCTGTTTTTTTTGTGTCCGAAAATGGAATAATATGGTTATATATATTTAGTCGATCTGACTTTAAGGAATATTCATAAATCAAACGTGTCTTCCCCAATTAAGATGAGGCAAGGGGTAATTATAGGCTAAATACTTAAAAGTTAAAACCCAAATAACACCTCCCACTTGTTTACTAGAAACGACATTGAGACCCTCCTACTTTTCTTGTTCGACCGGTCACAACCAACACCCCACGGGTTTGATTTTTGTACTAACAAGTCCTTTACTTGTTAATATATTTTAATTAGTTCTAACGTCTAACGTTATAATTAAAGACCGTTAAATTATTTCCGGAAACACAATTAAATATAAATTAATAAAAATATTAATTACATTAATAAACGTATTCTCTGCGTAAATGCGGCGTACCGTAATAGGCTCAAATAGATTCGCGGCCATATATAATTTAAAAATTTTTGTTTCATAATTCCAAAAGGTTTCATCACTTCAAAATTCATCATTATCTTTTTATTTTAAATTAAATAAAAGTTTATATTTTAGTTAATATAGTTTATGTTTTTATTTTAATTAATGTAATACTAAAAAAAAAAAAATTGGTCCAAACGCATCATATATACCTAAATATGCCCAAATGTTGCGGGAAAGCTACGGGAAACCCAAACGAACACATACATTTAAAGTGTTGTGAAACGAAATTACTAAGCAGGTAGGAAATTGCGTAAAGAGATGAGTTAGTAAATTTTCTATTACCGTCGCTATGCGCGGGTAACCAATGATAAAATGGTTAGGAAATACGCGAAAAAATGGAAACTTGAAAAGTCACAAAAATCAATCATATAAACAGTTCCACTCTCACTTTACTCTCTCATTCACTCGCTCTCAACACATTCCAATAATAATGACGTCATTTCCGATCATCTTCATCTTCTTTACAATCCTCCTTCTAACCCTAACCCTAACAACTCACAGTGAGTTGTTATTAGAGGAGGGTTATACTGTAACGACGTTAATTGACGGCGACAAGTTTAGCCTTAACCCTAACGCTGTCGGATCATCATCCTCACATGATGATGACGTCATCGTTTTGGACTCTGTTAAGAGTAGTGTTTTTACGGTCTCGTTTATAGGTGGAGATCAAGGTATAATAAAAGCGTTTGGTAACGTACCTAGTTATTGTTTATATTCGGGCTAATTGTATCTAACTTGTCACTTTTTATAAGGGGGTGTTTGTTTCGGCTTATATGTGGGCTTATGAGCTTATTTGATTTCGCCTTATATTTCATAAGCCCCAATTTTATGCCTTATTTTTTAGACTTATGGGCTTATATAAGTTTATCATATCGTATTAAACTTATACAAACCCACAAGTCTCAAAATAAACCGGAAAATTGATAAGCTCATGACCCCACATATAAGCCGAAACAAACACCCCTTAAATCTATGTAGCGTACTTTTGAATTGGGTCTTTTTGATGTAAGTATTTGACAATTTTTCCCTTAATTTGTACACTCAAATTTAACCAGAAGAAGAGTAAATCGGTCACATAATGTCATACGGTACACATATAAGATAAATTTAAAAGTATGATACATAGATCTAGAGTAGAAAAAAAAGATAATTGGCTATATATAACTATAAAAAGTGACAAGTTAGATACATTTCCGCGCGGCTAGCCTGTTTATATTTTCATAAGCTCAATTTTTTCGGCTTATATTGAATTGTTGCCTTTTGATAAGTTTGTCACGACAAGAAACTTATATAAGTTTGTTACGACAACAAACTTATATAAGCCCCGAAATAAGCTAATATAAATGATATAAGCTACTGAGCCCATAAATAAGCTTTAAGCTAAGTTTATTTATGAGCTTATCTGATTTCAGCTTATATTTCGTAAGCTCAAATTTTAATGGCTTTTTTTGAAACTTGTGGGCTTATATAAGTTTGTTATGACAACAAACTTATATAAGTCCCAGAATAAGCTAAAAAGATGGGGCTTATGAAGCATAAGCTGAAGACATATAAGCTTATAATCCCATAAATAAGCTTAAACAAACACCTTGTTAAGTGTGGCGAACTAGCGTTTTAATTTGGAGAGTTTTAGAAAATTGCAAACCCTAGTAGCTTTGTACCAAACAAGCATTGCTTACAAAATGCTAGACGCTAGCTGCTTTAAAACGTGCCGAAAAGCTTATGTTTATTTTGATATTAGATATTGGATATGAAATATGATTATTGTTTTATGCAGTGAGCGAGATCAAGAAGCTCTCTGGTAATACGGATGGTGAAGCTGGGTACAACGACGGGGATTTGGGGTCCGCCAAGTTTAATAAGCCCAAAAGTTTTGCTATCGATAGGAAAAACAACATTTACATTGCTGACAAAAGCAACCACGTCATAAGGAAAATAAGCAAATCAGGTATATATCGATATTTTAACATGAACAGAGTAATTCACAAGTTTCTATGCTTAACATTTGAACATTTCGTGTTCTTGTTTGTATTTATAAAAGTCAGTGTTACTTGTTAGATGTCATACTGAGATAATTGTTTCCACCATCGCGATTAGTTTAGTAAATTATGTCAGAAGATCCAACCATAACCTGGACACACATAACCCGTGAGACCAGTTTATCTAAACGGCTGGCGGGTTGGTCAGGCAAACCGGTTGTATTCGGTTTGAGTTTATAATTTTCAATTTTGTATTTTTCAATACTCACTATAAACAATTTAGGCGGGTCAACCTCTTTACGGTCCGGAACCATTTAGAGTTCGTGTGGTTTGGGAATTGCCACATTTAATGTCCTGTAATCTACAATCACATTGTTGAAAAGCTTATACTATCCATTTGTACATGAACTGCTGGAGACTCAAAAGCCAGATGCATATAACATAATACTATAATAGAATCTGCTGACATGGGATTTGCAAATTTGATTAAAGTTTGGGGATTTTAGTGGCCGCAACTTTTGATCTTTATTGTAACTATGTGTTTATCTTGAATCAATGACATAATAGGTGTGACCACAATTGCTGGAGGAAATATTCGAAAGACGGGCAAAGCAGATGGACCCGCACAGAATGCTTCATTCTCTGATGATTTTGAGCTTTCTTTCGATCCTAAAAGATGTGCGTTATTGATTGCGGATCATGGGAATAGATTGGTCCGTCAGCTTAATCTCAAGGCTGAGGATTGTGCAGACAGTTCTTCTGGATCTGGTAAGTTCTTTTGTCATCCTTAAACTTGTTGATTAGCTTCGATATCTTAATAACTTTTCAAGATTCTACTTAACGCGCCCCTTGATATTTACATTGTCAGTCCTTGGATCAACCGCAGCTTGGAGTATCGGTCTGGTAGTTGCTTGTTTAATTGGCTTGATGGCCGGTTTCGTTATTCGTCCTTATGTCCTCCCATATGTAAGCTTTTCTAATAAGTTTCATTACTCTATGGTTCTTTGCTATACTACTCAGTAGAGGTGACAGAATGGGCTGTTGTGGCGGGTTGGGTAACAGGTCAAAATGGTTAGGGTCAGGTTGGCCAACCCACAAACACTTTCTTACCCCACTTTGTGTACTTTATAGCTAAATATTGTGATAAATATAGAGGTGACAGTTACTACCCATATATCGGCAAATGGGTTTACTTGGGTTATCTATTTTTATTTGGTCGAGCGAGGAAACTAAAAGATTTAACTAAGAGGAAACAGGTATATGGGTCGAAAGTCACCCAAACTTTTTTATGAAAAAACCTCCCAAATCATTTTAATAGAAAACTAATTACTCTTGAAATTTATAACCATAAATGGCACGCTAATTGTCTATAGAATAAGTAATTTTGTGGACAAAGTATTAGCAAACCTGTCCGACCCGCCCATTTTTGTCACTTATAGCTATAAGTATGACCTGTATATCTAACCAAATTCTGTAGACAGGAAGCTTTAGGCCATCAGCAACTCAACGTGACATGGAAGCATTACCTAATGAATCTGGTGAATCAACTAGTGATCTTCTCATGCGTCACGAAAAGCGCAATTGCTAGCCATAATAATCTTTACCATCTTTTCAAGAAGTTTCTTACTTTATCTTTCAATCAACTCGCTATAATTTTTGGTCTTAACATTATTAGACCTCGACCCACCCCTGTAAAACCCGTGTCTTTATTAGATTGTGATGTATTACCACAACCTCCATCTATGAACTCCATGTCTTTTTTAGATTATGATAATTTAAGTAACCACGAGACGAGTAAAACCCATGAAATTGTTGACGAATTGAAGGATTTAATGACCTTTGATGGTGCCCTTAATCCTAATTTATCTTTAGATCAAGAAAATGCGTATAGAGTTGAAGAAAAGAACGACCTTTCTCTTGGAATTAGTGGGAATATCGATAAGCAGATTTGTGCTAATTTTGCGAGTTTTGTGGAAGGTAGCAAGACAACTTTGTCAGACGACTTATGGGATTCAAAACATTAAGTGGTGTTTGGAAGCTTGGTTTTTTTATGTCTAGTGTCTATTGTAAAACTGTGATGATAACCTGACGAAATGGTATGTAAATATTATTATGTCATTCTGTTAATGCATGAGTCATTTGTTTGATATCGTGATTGGTTTTTATGTAATGTATTTGGCGCGAGTCTTTATTGTTCTTGTCAAGTATGATGTTTTGCTGTACTACATCTGCGCTCTGGTTCTTATAATCTGCACGATAGATGTTCTGAACCTTTTTAGTGTAGTTTTTCTTATCTGTATTGACTGTCTTGTCCCTTAAATTACTAACGGAAGCTCAATTACTCTTTTTATGAACACACCAAGTATGTTTTAGGCTGTGCGCACGTTGTTTATTTATCTAGGTCGTGCATAGCTTTTGGGCTATATTTCTTTTTCTAATGTTTGTCGAGAATACACTCACCTAACCTAAGACCAGGCAGAAAATCGATCAAATCCTGGGTAACCAAGCATATGATGACACATTGTTGAGTGTTAACCCGCCTAAAACAGAACAATATGACCCCAACAAATGGGAACACAATGGCAAGACAAAACATTGTAAGACTCCAACATCACACTTATTCAACAAAGATTAAAGACTTAAAACTACTATTGCGTGAGTGAGTGATTATGTTCTTTTGGTACGAAAGAAACCCAACCCGAGCCACCTTTGATGACCTGGCACGTAAACTTTATGCATACAAATGTAGCTAGTTTGTGATAAATTTCGAAATGTTATTCATGTCAGATGGCACAAACTACTATGATCTTAGAGGACATGATTAAAACCGAGCACTTGAAAAAAGATTGGTGGTATTGGTCATCACCTTCAACCGCTGCCAAAATATCAACGGTTTCATCACTTGCTCTACTAGTTTATGCCCTCGATGCTGCCATATATTATAACGAACCACCTCCACCACCACCTGTGGACCCTGCAGAACCTATAGTAGCGCCAGAAGAATTCATGGCAATCGAAGAAGCAGTAAAAAAGTCAATGGAACTAACCAAATGTCGATGGAAGAAGCACCCAAAAAGTTAACCCTGAAGAAGCGAAAGTTAAACATCTCAACAATAGTGAGTATGTTGAATGATGCAGAACCGTCTGAATCAAACAAAAAGTCAATGGAAGAAGCACCAAAAAAGTTATCCCCGAAAAAGAAGCAATAGTCGAACACCTTGATAATGGCTGGAATGCCGAATGATGCAGAGCCCTTTGACGGCCCAGGATCCAAAGACAAACCAAAAAAGAAGAAACTTAAAGTT
>BQNB010142215.1:0-17164 GCA_026074375.1 Tanacetum coccineum | reverse complement strand
AAGCCTTGAAGATGATTTATTGATTTTCATATATTTTTAAGGTAATGGTTATTCCAAATCTATTGTGAATGGATATTTTTCAATTTGTTTCTTAGATCTATGTTTTTTCATTCATGTGTGTCCTTTTTTATTAACCTTTCTATTGTTGTCGGCCAAATTTATTTTTTAGGGACTAAGTGGCAGCCTTCTTGTCCGTCCGATCTTTCAACTTTTAATACTGACCGCTTTAATTCAACTTTAGATATTAGCCATCAGATCATTAAGCATCATTTATCAGTCGTTAGATTAGAATTAAACCATCAGCAACCGTTTTACTTTTAATATAAAGATGACACATGCCCTCTTATTATAGGGATGGGATGCACCTGATTATACCTCCCATATCTAAAACATAGTAACCATGCGTAGGTGCTTTCAATATGGGCTAATAGGCCCAAAACGTATGACGTTTTCTTTGGATATTAGAATTTGGCGGTAATTTAAAAACATAATAACTGCTAATGGAAATTAAATTTGCGAGGGTGTAGTTTATTTTTAAAATCGTATGACGGTTGGGTTTTTTGGTTATAAATACCCACTACCCATTAAGCAGATTTACTCATTCCTAAATATTCCATTTTCTCATATCCAAGTTTCTTTCAATTCCAATGGCAAGCAATAAGTCTTTTGTTTCGTCTCCTATGGTTGATGATTGTGTAAGTATGTTAGAAGAATGTTAGTTATTGTTATATTATCATCTTTCTTATCAACCATAAAATATTTTGTATTAATGATAGATTTTGTTTCTAAACAGGATTCATTTATCAGTGATGGAAGTGTGAATTTGAAACCTTCTGTTACTGAGCTTAATGCTGTAAACGATGAGGCTTTTATGGTTGATAAGAAATATGTGAATGTAACTTATCTGAATTTGGTGTCTGACGAAAAAGTTTCAATATCTGACAAGGATGATCTAGAAAAGAAGGTATTGTTTGTTCTTAATATATCTTTATTATATGCACTATTATATATTTTGATTTACATTATTAACATTATATGCACTATTATATACTTTAATTATATGCAGATTGATGACGTTAAAGTTTTGAACAATGTTGTTTGTGTTGATCGTAATAAGGTAACCGTTTCTGAGTATACGGTATTTGTATCTAATTATATTATTGATTTATTTAAATGTATAATGTTTCAAATTTTCTGATTGAATTTAAGGATGTTTATGGAAGTGAAGCTAAGACATCTGCTGCTGTTGATTCTGTTGTTATAAAGGAGGTAACATTTTATGATTTTACTTTAGTTACAACTTTTATAAATTACATATAGCAAAATATGTTTTCCTAGAACCCATCCCAATATATATATTGTGTGTATATAATTATATATTATGTATATGTATATATATATAAATATAAATGTAAAATAATATATATATATATATATTTAAATAATATATATATATAGATATTGTTTTAAATGTAGTGTTCTGATGGCTAAACGGAATGAAAGCGGCGATGCTGATATGAAAATTGTCCCTGACATACCAAAGTTTGCGGCTGATGCTGATTTCGAAAAGATGTTTCAGATTCAAAGTATTTGTTTGTGATGTTTGATGCGTGAAATGTTTGTTTAATCTGATTATCAAACGTTAAATGATTATGAATTATGATGATGAAGATTTAATCAATTATGTTTTTTGTATCTAATTATGATCATGTAAGCGATTAAGATTAAATAATAATCTTAATTTATTTTAATATTAGTTATATTTTAACTTTATATTTGATTGTTGGATTTTTTTATGTTATTATTATCCATTGTTGATTGTGTAGATATGATAATGTCAAAAAAATGCATTAATAAATTAAAAGTTATCTTAATGTCTTGGTAATTGTACTTATAGCAATTAAACCGCCAGCAACTATTTAGCGGTTATAAATACCCACGTATTCAATAAACAATAACTATCCAAGAAAAATTTTCGAATCCAATTGAAGAGTTTAAATTACTTTATAACATTCATTTTTCACATTCTAATAGGAAAACAAATTCTTTATAGGAATATAGATAACAAATACATAAGCAAAGACATTTCTCAATGAGAATAAATTTCTCTAGATCTTTCATTCGTACTACCCACTCCTCATATAATATAGGATTAAAATAATTTCGGCCGATTCAATACAATACTTCGAGAAACTATACGCCTTTGCCTAAAATATAAATTTTATCAAATCTACACGCCTTTGCAATTCGATCTAGGGTAATTTATAATAATTTTTTAATGCTATATCATTATAGGTTTACAACATCTTACATGAATGTAGCATTAATACTATTATTATATAGATTAATGCTTCATTCGTGTAACATGTTGTAAAACTATAATGATGTAGCATTAAAAAAATGAGAATAAATCAACCTAGATCTGTCTTCTCTTCAGTGTTCAATATTAATAGTCTACGAAAGCTCGGCAGCCACAATGCCCTATCAACCAAACAAGTAAAAAAACTCAACAAACATGATAAATCGCTAAAAAAATTAAAAAAAGAAACTAGGAGGCATACCGAGGGATGAAGCCCATAAGAAAAAACAATGATTTCCATTATCTGGTGATTCTTTATTATTAGGTTAACAAAAAAGGTTTACTGTAACTCCTCTTTCCTTTTCTCACTATTTATAAACAAAAAATTACTAGAATTTAGTAGACAGTTTAAAAGATAAGTTCAAACGTCGAACCTTAAACCTAATTCATATCCCCCTTCTAACTACTTATATGAATACAATTGACAATATGTTTATTTATTCGTTGGTGATTATTTAACCACGTTTGATTTACATAAATGTAATCAAATCTTCAAATTCACGGTTTCTTTGAATCTGATTGTTTACTTCCTAAACTCTTTCAATGTCACGTTGTTGAAACTTGATTATGTTGTCTATAGCAACTTCTTTGGTTGGGCTGAATGGTATGGCACGTAATCAAGCAATTAACGTTTCTCTTCTTCTGACGTTATATTCGATAATTGAGCTCAATGTAGTCAAATAGTGAGACACTTTCAGCTCTTCTTGCGTTTCTTGTCCTATTTCTAACACGATCTGATGAGTTAGTGGTGAAAGTGAGTATGATGTCATCTTAAGGTGTTTTTGTTTATGTGTTTAACTTTTGATTAAAATGAGATTGACTATGTGTATGTATTTGGTTTATAATAAAAAGAGTCCTATATATAATTATTTATTATTAATTAAATATGAATATAGTTAGTGTACATAGATGGTAGTACGTGTATGGTCGTGTATGCATTTACGTGTATGTATTATCATTAATTTACACGTGTAGTGTTTGCTTTGCTGGTGGAAATGATATCGATTCTGATGTTGCATGTTGTGTGTATGGTTTGAAACTTCTGATGTGATTTTTAAAGTAAATATGTTAAATAATCATAACACTTATATTTTGAATAATATAATAATTGCAATGTATTAACTTTTTTACTAGGCAACTTAAATTAAAGGTATATATTTTATTATAATTTTTATTTTCAACATCCTATTTATCTTAAATGTTCATAATGTTTTTCTATTTTGTTATATGGTTTATGAATGATGTTTGTATACAAATATTTTATATTGTATCAGTAAACATAACACATCAGAATAAACAACTTATGTAACAAATTGATTTTAACTGTTATATGATAGGCATAAAATCGATAAAACTTAAACATGATACTATGTTGCTTGGTAGAAAAAAAATCAAAGAAATATTAAACAAAGTCATTAAACATCAATATTAATCATAAACCATTTACATTGATTCGTCTTAGAAACCACATTGTTGTTGCTTGGTGAAAACATAGATAAACTAGAAATATTAAACAACAATAGAAATTATAATCCATTAGACATGGTTACAATTCAAAACAAAAAGTTTTCACCAAAGTCTTTATTCACATTTCTATGATTTCCTTGAGCATATCCATTTTCTGATTCACAAGTACTCTCATCTTCATCAGCTATATCTGTAAGTTTTGTCATCTTCTCACAATCTTTTTCGTTTAGCAGAACAAGGTATAAGTGTGCGTACTGATATGAAGTCTGATAAGTGGTAACTTTAGGATTTCTTCAATACTTTCTTCTCTCTGATCTCCATCTACCAACAATTCCCTTAGAAGGGTTGTTGTACAATTAATTGTCTTCCTATCAGCATCAATCTATTCGTTAAGTCGATCAATAATTTGTTGCTTTAGAGCCATTGTGTTTTATGACAATTCTATAGCAATAAAGTGGGGTTTTATTTTATTTTGTTTTAGATTCCGATCCAGTGTGTGTTGCGTATATATAATGGTTGTGCAAGTAAGTTGGATGGTTTATTTTCAAAACCGTTGGACACGTTTTGAAGAATGTGAAATGTTAGTTAATTAAATGTAAAATATGATTAGTGTCGTTTTGTGATCATTTTTTTAATATACTTTGTATTAAACGTTATAGTAGCTATAACCGTTGTTGATATGACTGCCCCATCTTCTTTTAGACCTATTAGAGACACATTTATTTTGGTAAAAGTCATCTTCAAATCTTATGATATATTTCATCGAACAAAACTCATTTTAATAAGTTATTATTGTTACATTTTTTAACTTCTAATGCTATTTAGTTATATCTTTATATATCAGAAATATGTTGACATTAAGCACTTCAAACAATTTTATAAAATAGTCTTAAATCTACTCATTTAAATTAATTAGAATTAATTATGTTATATGTTTTCACTTGCATTAGAATTAATTATTTTATAACTTTTTCAATATTGCATTTTTTAATTCTTATAACATAAGTAATAAATAAAAATAACCGATTTAAATTATATTCATTTGATTGATACTTCAAAAAGAAAGCATACATCATGCAAAATTAGAGAAACATATTCAAGAAACATAAGTCATAGCGACGAATAATTGTAACAAACAAACACAATAATTATTAGATCCATGCCATATATTTCAACAATATTCTTCCCATATTTTCACAGAAATATCTTAGGATGCCAGATGTTCTGATATGTCTTTCATAATCTCCATTGGATCTGCAAGGGCTTTCAGTTCTTCCTCTCTAACTTTGATTAAGAAGGCTTTTGTTTTGTTACTCAGATCTAAGTCTTCTACCTTTTCGAGAGACTCAATGAAAGACTGTCTCCCTTTTCCATTTTTAATCATTTCTTCAATGATGTTAGCCACGGATGTTGAGATCTGCATTTCCTTGTCTGCTTCATGGTTTACTTGATCGAGCATCTTGAGTTTGAATGCTATGTCGTTTGCCAATTTTTTAGTTGGAAGATAATGTTATTTTGTTGTTTATATTTTGTATATAAATTTAGTCTAAAATTTTGATGTTGAATGATAGTATATATAGGCGAGTTAATTGGTTTCTTTATTATTTAGAATATACAATTATATATAAAAGTAGTTTATAGTTTATGAAGCTTTTCTGTTGTATCTGATTCAAATTTTGATAGATGCTGATGAAATATCGGCCCAAGTTCAAATAAAGTGGCAATGTTATAGCCCAGTCCATTATAGTAGACAATTAGTCCATGTCAATAACCCTAATAGTTGTCTATTTAATAGAGAACCATCATATTCAGATTTTGATAGATGATGATGGATTGTCGACCCAAATTCAAATAAAGTGGCAACGTATTAGCCCAGTCCATTATAATAGAATATGAGTCCATGTCAATAACCCTAATAGTTGTCTATTTAATAAAGAACCATATCAGATACTTTGTTTTTTTTCATAGCTAAATCATTCATCAAAAAACATTCATCATTCATCAAACAGTAGAAATGGGAAACAAACCCTGCCATACAATGCTTTCGCAATCATATGGTCAAAATATTGCTACAATATCACCACTTTCTACGCAAACGGACTGGAGATGCAGCCAACACTTCTCTCAATGAATTAAGCTTCTTAGTTTCTTGGTTGTAAATCTCTCTCATGTAACCGAGAGGTTGAACAGCAAGCATGCGAGGCCCAAGAATCTCCATCTCAGCAATGTAAGCCTCACGATTGCTTAACAGTTCAGTAACTTCACTTATCTGGCGAAGCAAGAATGTAACACCCCCAAAAATGTGTCGCAGCGGAAATATGTCAGGGGGCATTACTTCATAATACAATAGCACAAGATACAAGAGAACGACCTCTAAATGTGTCGTTTGTAAAACAATCTCGTTGATTTTCTGAAATCAAAATAGTGGTCCCAAATTGCATCAAACCATGAAAAAGACTTAATGTAAAGACTCCAAGCACATCAAATTAATCCAAGCATCTAATTCACCTGAGAAACATGCTTAAAGTGTCACCATTGAAGTTGGTGAGTTCAAAGAATTGTTTAAATATAATGTAAGTTTAACAATATATATTTTCCACTGTGTCATCACAGACCAAGTAAATTATTTATAAAATATGGCACGACCCATTTTTGTTTTTACCCAAAAGTACTCAATCTGATCCCAAAATATTTCTATAAATAATGCAAGAACAAATTAATAGTCACCAACAAAGTTTCCAAGTATGTATGTGTCGGGGGGCCCTGTAGTCCCCAACATGATCCGACATGTTTTAACGTTCGTTTCCAGTGATAGCTAGTCACCCGAACGGGGGTTGTCAATTCCGAATAGATCTATTTTATATCATTCGCGTGGACATCGCGCTATGATGTTCGATACCGTGCGATAGCTATAATATCACCGAACAGATCCACAACCCGAATAGATCTATTTCAAAACATTCTGCGCTCAACCTCCAAGTGGATTTAACAGTTTCATGACCAGTTCATGACACTGTGACGTAGACTTGTTGTATGTACCCGATTCGGACAGTGATACAAATAATGTGTTCCCATAATGGGTGTTCCATCTGCAACACCCGGGCATGCAATGCTTGTTGGCCCCACAGGCGCCAAACAAATCATAATACGAAAATCATTTCAAATGTAAAGTATGCATTTGTGACCAAAGATAAAGTCAAATAATGTATTCCATAGCGAACTATGCAAATAAGTATGTAAACCAATTTGAAATCAATCATGTAAATGTGTTTGTAATGAATTGCAAAATCAAGTATGTGAACCAAGTGTGTAGAATAGTATGTAAAAGATATTGTGAACAAATATGTAAACAAGTTATATTGAGCATGTATTCTCCCCCGAGATTTGTAAAGTAAATGTAAAACAAGTGAAAGAGGGGCTATAAACTCACATCGATGATGAAGAACGATTGGCGGGAATGTACACATTGAGTACAAGACGAAACGGAAACTGAAACGGCTCGACCAAGAAGTTGCAGCTTATCTTAACGGCTAAGTCTCACTAGCCTAGGGTAATGCGTTTGGGTTTCCCGATGAATTGTTATGTCAACGCGACACGTTGATAAAAGATTTAGATTTAAAGTTGTAATAGTTTGGTGGTTGGTTAAATAAATAAATTGAAAATATACGCAAAGCGTGTAATATATATTCGTTATATACTTCTTATGAAAAATAACCCTTATATAATTCTTACCGTAAGTTATATCACAAAAACGATCGATCCAAAGATTTATGAAAAGTATATAATACTTTGCAGGTCTTATATAATAAATGCGAGTTGTTAATTAAACTAATTAGTTTGACTCCAATTTAATTAACAAAAGACTTTGAATAAGAGTTGACACGTATCTTACTATTATAACTTAAACAACCGAAGTTGGTAACCGTTTATAACCATTATAAAATATAATTTAACATTTTATAAATTATGTTTCATTTCTTTAACAGGTCGTGTCTAACACACTCGCCTTATTGTAAAAGTATAGTTTTCGCTCGTTGTCCAGGTTATTGCATAATTATATTATAATATATTTTAAAATATAACTTTAGTTCCTTTATTGGTTTATAGAATAATAGAAACTCTAGTAAAACATTACTAAGTATAAAACTTATATAAATTTCGCCATGGCATTTCCATTTATAAATCGTTTTCCATATTTATAAAGTCTAACATTTTTCCCACTTAATCAATGAAATCAATATTGCAAACCTCCACGTGTTTTAAATGTATAAACATATACATTTATTTCAACCGAACATAATAATAATTATTTCATTTATTTAACCATTTTAAACCACCAATATATATATCCTGTTTATAGTTTATAAATCTCGTTAAAATATATAAAATTTTAAGACATATTTATTGTTAATTCATTTTAATCCAAACACACCCTTTTGGTAAACCTGCTCACCCAAACGCTCCCTTCGTGCTTCCTATTATACCAAACAGCCCTTATGGCTGCTAATATCAACCAAACACGCCCCAAGGCTGTTTAACAGCCAAACACCCTATGTGGGTGTTTATAACCAAAACAAACGCCCCCCTTGGGGCTGTCATCAACCAAACAGCCCCCTTGGGCTGTTATCCCATAAACCAAACAGCCCTTAACGCAGGTCCAAACGCACCCACTGCTTGTTACAACCTTAACCAAACGCACCCTCTTCGGTTTATACCTAAATCACACGCCCCTAATTCGTCTCCTATCACACCAAACGCACCCTACTCTGTGTTACAAACCAACCCGACAACAACCTTGTTTTTAAATAAACCAGCCGCACCCTTTTGCTTATAACCACTCATGCTACAAACCAAACGCCCCTTAAAAGATCTTAACAGTCCAAACGCACCCTATTCATGCTACAAACCAAACGCCCCTTAAAAGTTGTTACCCACAAATCCAAACGCCCCTTTATGGCTAGATTTGCACAACACGCACCCCTATTCGGGTCTGTTGCACAGCGAAACAAACATCCCTACTCGGCATGTTTTTCAGTCGGGTAACTAAGAAGGAAAAACAAGACGAGACAAACCCAAAGAACTAGAACACCCACACTCCCGACACCTTGATGGTGTGGCTGTGGTGCCATCAAACCAAACCGAACAACAAGCACAAAAAGACAAACACCCCTTTTGTGTCGTGCATACCAGTCGGACAAACAACTCCAAAAAAAAGAACAAACACACCCGATGGATGTGGTATTGGCGTGTGGTCGGGCTGCGAAGATGGTGATACGGTGGTGATGATTATCGTGGTGGCTCACAAAGATGATGGTTGTTCGGATGATGATGACATAGATGGAAACGGATCTGTGGTGGGGTGGTGAAGGTGCGGCTGTGAGATGAAGGTGGAGGTGGTGGCCGGAAGTTGGCTGGGAAATATCGTCGGAGATGGGGGAGGCGCCAGAAAAGTTAGAGAGGAGGGGAGAGGGTTTTTAGGGTTAGGGTTAGTGTGTGTGTGTTGTAGAGATGAAAATGAATTAAAAGTTATACATTTTCATATATATATTAAACTTTAAAAAATGAAAGTGTCAAGTTAACAAAGTTTAGGGTCTAAAGTGTAACTTCTTTATTATAGTTTCGGTAAAAACGATCCGGGACCCATTTGAACGACTTAACGGATGAGTCGAGCCGCGAAACTTGCGCCATTGTTTTCTAAATCATCTTTCTGATAAAAATGAGTATTCACTCGACTAATTTTCGTAAACGTTTTATAAAATTTATTTAAAACGTTTATTATCTATTTCGTGACTTGGTAAAAAAATAAAAAGAATTTTAACTCGGATATTCGCGTTATCAACAACGCTTAAATAAGTAAAATATTAAAAATTTTATTTAATATTTTTATTAAGTGAATAGTGATAATTAAAAATAAATTTAATTATTTTTGTGTGTCGGTACCCGTTGTGTGCAGTTTTCAAAACTTTGCGGGGCTGTTTTAGCCCTCTTCTGCTTGTTTTCAAGTCTCGGGTAAAACTAAAAAGTTGTCAGGAATTTCATTTTACATCAAATTTCTTTAGGGTCTGAGTCGTGAAAACGTGATTTAGATGATCGTTCTTATAAGTCAAGCTAGACCCTAAAAGTCAAAGATTGAAGTCGTCATTTAAAATTTCGAAAATTCTCGGATGTTACAGTACCTACCCCTTAAAGAAATCTCGTCCCGAGATTTAATTTATGTTAACTGTTTGTGTGATTAGGAAAAGATCTAAGATTTGGTAAACTAGTTTTAAACAAAACGCTGATAACTTTATTTAGCAAAATTTGGTGTTTTTAACACTTCTCAATATACCAAGAATTGATACCATTCATGGGAAGTTGATTCCAGTTAATTTTTGTTTTTCAAAAAATGTCCTGAATAACGAATTGTTTACTATGGCGGTAGTAATCTATATTTAGAAAAAGTTTAAATTTATTAGTATTTTCGATAATTAAATTCTTAATAGAATTAACTACCCAATTAATTTACTAATTAAGACTAAGATCCAACTTGACCTCTCACTTATGACCAGAGGTTTGACCAGTGAGTAATAAGTAGGGCAAGAGGTAAGCGACGAGCGTTAATTGCAGTTGATGCAACTCTTAGATTTATGAGACCGGTCATAACATTAGTAATCATATAATAATGTCATGAGCATGTTTAGTTCTTATCTAATGCCTCAAGTTCGAGGTCTGACCAGGTAATCGGATTTAAGTCCACCAAGCAAGAACGAACAAAAATAATTAGAGGTCTGACCAGCGAACCAAATTTGCCATGGGTTGGAATGAACATGAGGTCTGACTAGAGAGGCCAAGTCAAATGCACGTGTTCTTGGTTAGCTGGCATTGACTTAAAATTTTCATAAGGATATTCACATAAATGTGTTAAAATCGTGTACAAAGAGGCATTCAAAACAACTTTGTAACACTTATTTTAAAAATTTTTATAGTTGACATTGTAGTAATACATTGGTTCACGGTAACTCCAATCGAACGCACAAAGAAGCGGAGAACCAGGTCAGCGCGAAGCTTATTAAAAACCTAGATTCTTTAGGAATGTCCGCCTTAAACTTCTCTTATAGTTTGTTCTAGTGGATGAGCCGTACTTCCCAATAATTCATAATGTCCAGTTTTTAATTAATCTAGAAATCAAGTTTCATAGTTTAGAGTCTTATTAATTTTCTTAAAAATCAAGTTTTCTACAAAACAAATAGCAGGTCACAATGAACATGTATTTAGGCGTGTAATTAATAGACTAGTTTTAATATCATCTTTCTCTTTAAGTATTAGCCCGTATTGCATACATATTAGGCGTGTAAACGAGTAATCAAGTAAAAATATGCATAAAAGACTAAAACAAAAGATGACATTAAATAAACAAGTAAACTTGTAAAATCCGAGTTCTCTAGCGAGTCTTCCCTAATTGGAGAATCATAAGACCCTCATTAGGTTTTCATCAATGTGCCTAGATCACCTCATTCATCACAAAAGTGATTGAGTAGGTCTTATGGTCGGACAAGAAAACAAAATCAGACTAAATAGATAAAAGATCTAGTTTCCAAAAATAAAAGATTTTAATTTCCAAAAATAAAAATCAAGATCTTTTATATACTTTTACTGTATAATGACTTTTTTGATCCCAATGTAAATACATCTAAACATCTATGTATGAAAATTGATTAATGTGATTACAATATACAAACATCGAATGAATATATTTTTGTTAATATGTTATGTATGAATACTTGAATATAATTATTCTAATGGAATAACTTTTATATGACTTTTATTTTATTCAATGTAATTTAATTTTATTAAAATGACATTTTAAACCCCTCTGATACCAAATGTAATTTTTTATATGTTAAAATTTGATCAAAATGTCTATAAAATTGGTTAACCGGTGGACCACGAACCCGTAACTGCTCACCATCATTTATTCGGGTAACCGCATGCTCGGTTACCCGCCTATAAACGGTTCGATTTCGGGTAGTAAAATTAATTACCCAACCAAAACTTCCTCCACCGCCGTCCCACGCTCCACCGCCCCCGCGATGGATAGTCAAAATCTTCCGAGTAACCGAACCGAACCGCCCCGTGAACACCCCTAAGACAACTACTAAAGATAACATTAAATAAACAAGTAAACATGTAAAATTCGAGTTCTCTAGCGAGTCTTCCTCAACTGGAGAACCATAAGACCCTTACTAGGTTTTTATCAATGTGCCTAAATCGCCCCATTCCATACACAAAGTGATTGCGTGGGTCTTATGGCCGGAAAAGGAAACAAAAATTAGACTAAATATGTAAAAGATCTAGTTTCCAAAAATAAAAAATTTTAATTACCATAAATAGAAATCAAGATCTTTTAGATATATAGTATGATCTATTATCAAAAGGAAACATAACCTACTAAATTAACAATTTAATTTTATTCCTTTTTAGCCTATATTAACAGCAAGGATTTGCATAATCTTTGCCATATTTGCAAGAAAACAATAAATAAAATATAAAACGCAGCAGATCAAGCATGTGAATTAAATCTAGGCGTGTACAATTCAAGACATGATATAATTCAAAACGTGTAACCCTAATGCCAAAACGAGTTGACTCGTGATGCCACTGTTGGGATTTAACAAACTAGGTAACCAAGTTAGCTACGAGTACGCAGCGGAATGGATCTAGTTTTAGCACAAAGATTAACACATAATAAAAGGGAAGTAAACTAACCTTTAAGCCTTAGATCCTGAAAACGAGTTAGCAGTTAAATTACTGCCTCTACGGTTGCTCACACAAACACGTCAACCAAGTATGAGTCGATTGCTAGTCAACCTTCACGAACCAAACACCACGTGTTGAATCGATTCCCAAACGCACCACTTGAGCTAGAACCGAAAAACAATAAACCGAATAAACCCTAATTCGGTTAGGGTTTTAAACCAAACCGAAAAACCTAGAACCGAATAACAAGAAACCCTAGTTAGGGTTTGTCGTTACAATGAGCTAGGATAACACCAATCGAGCACCAAGTGAGAACCTTGAATCGCCAAATAAGGAGAACAAGAGAAATCAAAAACCCTTGAGAGTTTTGGATCGAATTCGGTGGAGAGGGAGAAGAACTAAAAATCCCTTGAGGGATTATATTCGATCGAATATGGGAGAAAAGGGAGAACCGAAACTCTTAGGATTTTAGGGATTTGATTATTGTGAATGAATCAGGAATGAGGTGTAGGGGTTGTGTTTATATAGGCACAAACGTTACCCTAATTCTTATATAACAAGGAAACATAGTTTCCTTTTCCTCTTCTTGCTCTATGACCGAACCAAACACCCCTTTCTAGAACCTTGGGGAGTTCGGCCAAACAATGGCTCCCTCGGGTTTGGGTTTTGTTCGTTTTAGTCTCTTGGTTTATATTATTTAAATATTCGTTAAGCTAGTTAAACAAGTAATGGTAAATCAACGACTATTTAAATTATATCGTGAAGTAAAACATATTATTCGTGTTTAACGCGTGTGCCCCCAATAGGATCATGTATTTCTAACGTATAACTTGCGGAACAGACTAACATATTCCAACAGCTCCCACCTGGGAGTCGAGGTAGCAGGCTGCAAATATACTGATAATTGGCAACGTCTAGCAAATCCACACAATTAAATTAGAAATACCTGAGATAAAGTTTCAGGAACAATCTCAGCTTATAATGGTTAATTTATTTCTTGCTTTTATCATCATCCATTTGTTACAGATACCGTTAAACCATGGATGTGGATCCTAACTCATTCCATATAGTTTAACATTATGTTTCTCGTTATAGAAATAATTCAGATTTACAAAATGTAATCAAGAATCACCTTAAATTATCCTTTGGGCACGACCATGCAATTATCTGATTAATTCTGAAGAGGGCCCATGGTATCTTACTGCACTTATTAAGTGGAAGAACAAATTCTTTGTTGACTACAAGTGTTGTGGATGCTGTTTCACATCACTTTTAAGAATAGCCTTTATGACTACCTTATTCAAGATAGCGTTTGACTTAGACTCAAAAAGTGATATCCACACATACAGAACTTGCTTGTATCTCAAGTCTAAGGATGACTTATTCAAACCATTTTTGATATATTACTCATGATGAGGATCCAAAAGTAAATATTCGAAAGTTGGGGTATCCAATATGCATCCCTTGTGAATACACATGAGTTTGGCTGGAACAATCCATATATTCAAATAATATAACCAACGCTCACATTTGCCTTACATAACAATATTCCCATATTGTTAACCGACAATTGACATATTTAGAATGATAAATCATTCAAGGATTAAACATGCAAATATAGAATAACAATCAAGTCAGCATAATCTATATTTGCATAACCATATCGTCTATCTGGTGGGTTGGTAAATGTGATGGATTTTAAGATTTACAGGTTTTCATACGAATATGAAAAGCATTGATTATTATCTAAGAACCTGTTATTCTATAAACAAAGATATTACCAGTTTGGATAAGCAATCGGAAACAAGGAGAATCGACATTCTTATCATTGGTGGTTTGCTAATTTAATGTTAAAAAGGAAGTTATCTAATTGCAGATACATAGAATTAAAGAAACATAAAGATATAACTATAAGTATAAAGAAAGTTAAGAATTACCATTGTTTATACCACTTGATAACAGTAGGGATTTTGGAAGAGTTGTTTTTGTTGTTGATGATGGGCCGTCTTTCGAATAGATTATGGAACGAATGATGTTCCATTCTGTCCTTTTAATTAAAAGATTGAATCTGGTTAGTATACGAGATAGGGGTTTAAAGTAATTTTGGGGAAGAATAGAAAACCAAACATGGAAGGAAGGAAGTTATGAGGCCCTTTTAAGCTCGAAAAAAACAATGAAATTAAAAAACTAAACCGGAACATCAAAAGTCAGGTTTTGGTCCGGTGCAATTCCAGACCTGAATTTTTCTTTTCATTTACTTTAATAAAATGACTCTATTTAGTCAAAGAACTTGGCTTGAATGACTACTCAAAATTTTTAATCCGGCTCACAGTTTAATTTGAGACTGAACAATGATCATATTTATTCTATTGCTTTACTAATAAAATCTTTCTATGATCAACACGGCCCGTTTTGACCTGAACTCATTTCAGCCTGTGACGTCACATGCCTATTTTCCACCTCTAATATGTACTTTTTTCAAAAATAAATGAAATATGCAACATATCAAGAGGCAATGTGCATACCCTGCCACTTCAGCAAGCTTGAGATCTGAATGTAAAGGGTTGTAATCACCAGAGAGCATGTAAAGCAGTGCCTACATAAGTTTAATTAAAAGCCCAGTATTCATGGAGCTTGAATTTGAGCAAGGATATAACATCAACAAGATAACTATATTTACTTGAGCCTTAAATAGATGCATGGGTACTGATACTAATTGTAGAAACACTATACCAGAAAAAATGATTCACCTGGTACCAGGATAAGCATGTAAAGTGATTGCTTTCATTTGAACTCGCAATAACCATTTTTGGAACACTCGCAATAACAAATCGAAACACTCGTCATTTTTAGTGCAATTTCCTATGTAAGTTGCATTCTGTAGTTAGTTGTTTCTTTCAATACTTATTAGATAGTTTTCATTTTTGTTAAATATATTCTTTGTAAGCGTATGTTGCTGAACATGTTTCATGTTTTCTTATAGTTTGAAGTCGTTGTAGTGAACTTAGATGCTGGAGAGAAACTTGGTGATGTTCAGAGATTGCAGCAAGGTAAGACGTACAATCATGAGTTTAATAGTATATTTAAACTGATGCCTTATTTTTTATCTCGGTTTGTTAAGGTTCATGAGATCATGATGAGGACCGGTGGAACAGAACTAATAACTTATCTAAACGTTATGCTGGCGAAGCTCCTGGTCGGCAGGTTTGTTTTAAGCAAACAAATTATACAACTTAAATGTATATACGAGTATATATGAATACGGCTTTCTGAATAAATATAAACGTTCTGGTATGGTGTAAATGCGGCTTTCAGCATTTTAGGTATTTCGGTAGTTGAAGACACTTACTAAACAATATGTTTTCAAGCGTTGCCAATTTTTTGTACGTCTAATTTGCCCATGCTTTACAATATTGATAGGAAATGATTAACGTTTGCAGATAAACCACCAATTTAGGAGCTTGATCAATTGTTGTAGAGTTTCAATTGTCGTGTCAGGGGCCCACCATACGGTCATCTATTTGCTTCTCGGCGGAGAACAAACCATCTTCGTCTCTTCAGTTCTCTTTCTTGGGTTCTTAGTTGTATGTCAACATTGTCAACGTCAAGGTCAAATTTGCATATTATTGTTTTTTTAAGATTTATCAATAGTTATAACCTAAGTTGCATGAAGTTTGTGAGAAAATAAAATGGGTCGATTTTATTAGTGAATAAATAGGCCCAAGCCCGTTTGTGGATTTAGGGTATTAGGGTTTTACCACTATAAATAGTGGTCAATAATAAATCATAACTGAAGGGGTTTACTATCATTCTACATGGTATCAGCCATTAAGATCCTAAACCCTAATCACGTATCTTCCGCTCAAAAACACTAACCTTCTTCACAAAATAGTTGTCCTCCGGTCATCGACAACTCGTCGAAGACTCGGAGGGATCCTTGTCAAACCCTAAATCAAAAAAAAAACCTAGCCGCCATCGTCATCATCACCAGCCCTCAAAGAGAAGCATGACGACATCGTCACCAGCCCTCAAAGAGAAGCATGACGACATCGTCACCAGCCATCCTTCCAATATTATCGTGATCTTTTTTACTTGTGTCGGATCTGAAGATCTGTTTCCTGATCAACAATACCGTGGTGCAGCAGCTATTATGTTTTTTTTAAGTTTTATTATTTGTTTGTTGTGTTGGTGATTTGTGCTAAGGTCACAAATCCACACAATCGTTATTTGTGTTAGTGATTTGTGCTAAGATCACAAATCCACACAATCGTATGTTGTTGTTCGTGCTTCGGTTATATTGGTTTATCAGTTCATGACTTCAAGTTAAGATTGTTTGAAGACGCTTGTTGTCGGATGTCTTCATCGCTATTATTTCTTTTAATGTTTTGTCTTTTTTTTCTTTTTTCTTTTCTAGTTTACTACTCCAGTCCGAGCTTTTGCGATTTCGCCGCTCGGACTGCGGAAGGTATTAGTGAATAAATAGGCCCAAGCCCGTTTGTGGGTTTAGGGTATTAAGGTTTTACCACTATAAATAGTGGTCAATAAAAAATCATAACTAAAAGAGGTTTTCTATCATTCTACAAAATGATTTTAATAAATATT
>BQNB010142214.1:6420-17164 GCA_026074375.1 Tanacetum coccineum | reverse complement strand
GCAATACACCACGAAATCTTCTGTTCCTTCGGGCAACGCTAAGATCGATGCACTACACAATTTCTGCATCAGTGTTTGAAAAGCTTCCTCTTCTTCTTTTCCCTACTCGTATTTCTTACCTGATATGTGTTTAATCACATATCATTTTTCCTTATTAAAACAAGCTCAAATGATCAATAATATATGAAAAATACATTGTATATGTTTGTATCGTGAATTGTGTCTTGCAGGTACGGATATATCACAAAAGGACAAAAACAAGGCCAAAACGGACAAAACCGAGCACGGGAATGGAAAGAGCGCGGAAAACCGAAGCCGAAGGCGTATTCATTTTTAATGGGCCAACCCGTGACTCGTTTAATGGGCCGGGTCAATCCATTAACATTTGAATTACACTAAGCCCTTTTACATAAGCCTTTAACTATAAATCCAAAATACCTTATCCAATCCAAATCCATTTTTAAGTCCAAGCCCAAGTAAAATAACAAAAGCCCATTTCCTAAATCCAGATCCATGTCAACGTTTATAGCGGGTCAAAATTACTATACCCTCATCCCTTCCCTCTCACCTTATTTATACATGAATGATTACACCAGGGTAAAACACTCTTCACCCCACACACACGTACGCTTCTAGAAGCTAAACACCCCCTGATAAGTGTAGAATACACATATCCGTTTATACTTAAAACAACTCAATTTATCCGTACCTGCACACACAAAACACAAATACAAGCATATTTTTGCCATTTTTGGTCTGTTTTGGGTTTAATTGGGTCATTTTAAGCATAAATGGATATGTGTATTCTACACTTATCAGTCCTCTTTAAGCTCAAATAAGCTCTTAAAAGCTTATTTGAGCTTGTTTGTTGCGTTCAATTCAGTTGGTTAAATTTTATGGTTTGAAGTTCTTTGGATGATAAGCCAAAAAGGGATGGGCTTATGGCTTTCTTACCAGGCTGGAGCTGTAGACAAGCTCTATTAAGCAGTTTAAGCCCTTGTTTAAAGCACAAGGCAAGGGTACTCTTTCTTTTTCTCAATTTCTTATTTTAAGTTCATTTAACTGCTTTGCTTATTTCCTGCTTATCACTGCTTAACCTTTGCTTATTACTACTTTATATGTGCTTAATCAGTGTTCAAATAGCTTATTACATTTAGTTTATAGCTTAGATTTAGTTTAACTTGAGTTTAAGTTAAAACTGCTCTTATAGCAGTTTTAACTGCTTATTAGCTTAGCTTATTAATCAGTGCTTTTTGTCCTTAAGTTTTAGCTTATTTGTGCTTAAATGCCATAGTGCTAAATCTGATTTCATAATTTAGAGCTTAATCAAGTCTGTTTTAGCTTTTAATAGGATTTTAAGTTTTTAAAGGGGTGTTTGGGTTAAGAAATTTTAACAAGGTAAAAAGGCCTTGTAGGCTGTTTAGGTTGTTTAAATGAATTTCATAAGCTCAAAATAGGTTTAATAAGTAGTTTTTATAAGCTCATAATTAGTTTTGTCAAGTTTTTTTAGTCTTCTTATATAAAAATTGCAAATCTGCCATTTTAAGGGTGTTCTAAACTGTTTGATTCTTAGTTTATAAAAAGTTTGCTTAATGTGCATTTTTAGTGTTTAAAATCTAGTTTCTTATGCATAAATTAGGATTTGTTTTAAGCCATTTACATTTGGGATAGCATTTTAAAACATCTTGGTTCAAAATCTAGTCAAGTATCTTGTTTTTGAAAGTCAGTTTTACATGTTCATTTTGAGGTTTAAAATTTAGCTTCAAAGTAGCCATTTCACTCTGAAAAGCTAAAAAAGGAAGTCAGTATAAACTGACCTTTTGCATTTAGCTTTTCTAGCTTGTTTGTTTAACTTATAATGCTTATTTCTTGCTTATTCTAGGTCCTTGTAGTTCAGTCTTAATCTGTTTTTGCTTTTAGCTTTTTCCTAAGAGTTTATGTGTCTTAAATATTAGCTTAGGATTTTGTCATAGTCCTTTAAAAGTGATATTTAGGTCTGTTGTCTTAATGCTTTTTAGTAGTTTTCTAGCTTATTTAGTTTGCTTATTTTTACTCCATAGTGCTTATTGAGTCTAGTTGTTGACCTATTGCAGCTTATCTGTGCTTTTCCTTAGCTTATTAAAGCTTAAAAGGCCAAACAGTCAAGCTATTTGTCATATAAGCTCAAAAGCCTAAACTGGCATTTTAAGTTTGCTTATTTCCAGCTTATTCTTAGGTTATGTAAAAAGCTCCTTTTTTTAATTTTTTTTTTGTCATTTTTGCTTATTTTAAAAAAAAATGTTTTCAGAAAAAGAGAGGTCACAGGGTTTGACCCTGTGACCTCCCCTTTACATACCCAACACACTTAACACCACACTCCAACACCAACTGCCCTGGGGTCTTTTTCGATTATAGTTTGTATTATTTTTTATTTATAGTCATTTAGCCAGTTTAGCTTATCAGCTTATTTAAGCCTATTTGCCTGCTTATTTCAACTGCTTTTCCAAATCTTTTATTTTTCTTAGATTTTAATTAGTTTAAAGTACTTTTCGTGATTTTTCCAGATTTTTTTAATTTAGTTTAGTATTTTTAATGCATTTTTTTGTTTAAAACTGTTTTTAATTCATAATAAATAATATAAAAGTCAAAAAAATATAATTCTTTTTTTAAAATTTTATTTTATCATTTAGGATATATAAAAATTAAATTTTCATTTTTAGGGTTAAATTTGTAGAATTTAGTTTTTTAAAGAACGAGATTTGAATCCCGTTATCGTTTTTAGTGTTTTAGCCTTAATTGCTTTCGTTTTTAGCGTGCTTTTACTTGTTTTTGCATTTTATTTGTAGAAATAGGAAACCAAACCCAATTTGTGATATTCAAGCATTCTTCCACAAACGTTACCTCGATTTTCAAATTCGCACCTCGTCGGGACACGACCCGGGAAGGTTTTTTTTAGGTTTTACTTTGGTTAAAAGTAATATCTTTTAAAAAGCCTTACGGAATACTTCTCTTACTATTATTGATCTTTGTGATTTATTTATATATGTATTATATATATATATAAAATATATATATTATATATATATAATATAATATACATAATATATAATACATATATATATAATATATATATAATATATATATACATATATATATATATATATATATATATATATATATATATATATATACACACATATATATATATATATATACACACATATATATATATACACCACACAACACATAATATATAAATATATATATATATATAATACACACATATATATACACACGCATGAAAATAATATATAAAATATATATATATATAATATAATATATATGTATATATATATATACACTATACACATAATATATAATATACATATATCTATATATATAGTAAAATAAACTATATATATATATTATAAAATAGATATAAAATATAAATATATTTTAATATATATATAACACACAACACACACACATATATATATAAAATATATATATATAATATATATATACATACAAAAATATATATATAAACAATATTACATACATATATATACATACATATATATATATATATATATATATATATATATATATACACATATATATATATATAGAAATTTACCAATCACTAGAACCTGAATTCTTAATACAAACTGAACCAATAGATGAACCTGAAACATTTATATATTCTAACTGAACCCATATAGCTGAACAAACACATCCAGAATACACACCACCTGAAATCACTGAAACAACAGAGAAACCACAAAGAAACAGAAAAAGAGAACCTGATCAGTACCATGAAGACGACCTTTATAACACAGAGCCAAAGCATCTCGACCTAGTTAACTCCCCACGGGAACAATATCCATCAATACCTCGTCTTTATCTGAAATCAACAAATCAAATTCATAAACAATGCTAAATTTCCATTCCAATTTTAAAAAATAAAATTCAAAACCCCTAATTAGGCTTAGCCTAAAAGAATTGAAGGTTCAAAGTTTATCTAATTATGCAAATACAAACCAGCGGATTGGTTACCCTCCAATCACGCATAAATAATTGGAACCAGAATAAAAAAATGCTGGTGGTTGTAAATGTAGGATGATTCTATACCTCGAAAGACTTTTTAGGAAATTTCCTGTTGAAATGTCATTTATACTCACACTTAAAGACTTCACAATAAATGAAATATTACTTGTTGGAGATGAAGCACATCACATGTAAATCAAGCCCAACATCTTTGTATTCCTGTACAGCCTAAAGCCCTGCCGAATCAATACTGCAGCTATAACACAGGAAGCTTTGTGTTGTGGCAGAATGAAAAGCCACGATACTTAATTCTAGAAAAGCATTACTACTCCACATTTACTCCACAAACCGCGTCTTATATTATAATTATATATATATATATATATATAATATCATATATAATATGTAATATAAAATGGTATATATATATGTATATATATATGTAAATATATATGTATATAAGTATAAAATATTATATATATGTATGTATATATATGTATGTATACTATATATAAATATATATATATATATTATATATATAATAGATATATATATATAATATATATAAGTATATAGAACAACACACACACACACACACACACACACATATATAAATATATATATTTATAAAAATATATATATAATACATAAAGATTTTACATAAAATTTTTACGATTTAATTTTGAACAATAATGACTTCTTATATAAAAATTACAGGAACAATAACTTATATATATATATATATATATATATATATATATATATATATATATATATATATATATATATATATATATATATATATATATATGTATATATATATATATATATACATATAAGAATTTTCTAAACTTTTTAATGATTTTAATTTTTAAAACTATTATTCACTTCCATAATAATCACAAGAAAATAGATAAGAGAATAAGAAGTGTTTTAGAGAGAAGTTAGAGAGAGAAAATAAGAAAGAAAAAGAGGAGATGGATTGCTTGCAAATGTAAAAGTGACAAAAGAAACAACCAACCCTTCTCCTTGTGGAGAAGAGGGTATTTATAGCCTTAGCTATATGTTGGACGCCTATGGCTTGTCCATGGGTCGGGCTCGGGTTTTGCTTGGGCTTTAGCCCACAACACATACAATATTAGATTAACTAACGAGCTCGATACCCATTCTAGCCTATTACAACATAAATATTATAAAGACCGAGGATTCCCGACTGAATAACCGAGCTTCCATTTCTGACTCAATATTTTAAGGCTAACAATCTTCCCCGAAGCGAGGTCTTTGAATCTTGCTTCCTTGGACTTGTGGAGATTGCTTTGTCGTTGAGTTCTTGAGTCTTGGTCTTGATCTTTATCTTGTTGTAGGCATGTTCCTTCATGCTTTGTGATCTTTGTTCTTGAGCCTTTGTCATTGTCTTAAAATCCGAGATCTTTAAATCTTTATCCTTGTTTGTCTTTATCGTCTTTGCCATCTTGCAATCTTGTGTCTTGACCAACATACTCATACTTTTCATCATCTTGAAAGCTTGATAACAATCTCCCTTAACAATCTTTGTCTTGATAATCTTGATATCTTTAAGGAAGATCTTGAATATCAGAGTTTGCGGAAGTCTTTGTCTTTGTTTGTACTTTAGCTTTATTGATTCTTGAATCTTGAATCTTGATGCTTATAGTAGTCTTTATAGTTCAAGCATGAGCATGTGGTAATGAATATGACTTTGCTGGAATGAGGCTGCAACACCGTCATTTGTACCTGCATTTTAAAGTTAGTGATAAATAGCAGATATGGACGAATATGGCTTTGGCATTTGTCTGAATATGGCTGCGTTAACCTCCGGTTTCGTGAGGACCGACCTATAATAAGGTAGATTCAATTTAAAAGAATCTCCTTGATAGGGTTTCCAGCTTAAAGCGTAAGATCCTCTACCACAGATGTATTAGATTCACCATGCCTGCTTGTTCTCGTTATCGGAACGTCTCAAAGCAGACAACACGAAAAAAGTGAATCAAATTGTTACTGTCTTTCTGATTGAGTCGTCAATTCATTTACTGGACCAAAATTGATATCCAGTTGACATAAGCTTGATTCATATAGAATCTCACAAGTCACCTACCGCAGTGCTGTTTGATGATGACACTGGAAGGATTTCCATTCGTCATTGTGAATACTGAAGAGTATCACTCTGAATGTTCTGGCAAAATCACAAGGATAATGCGTAGGAATCTTGTTAACAGCTTATGAACTTGATGATGTTCGACAAGTGTTTGTCATGGAATGTGTCCTAATGAAATTTATTTTATTGATCTCTTGGATCTAGACTCGATTAGTGCATTTTAGTTTTAGTAATCGGAGGTTGGAGCTGACTGCCACCTATTCAATATCAACTAACTCGGAGTGAGAGAGTCAATAGAAGTCGTGTGTATCTCCGTGACAAATGAGACAAGTATCTTTTAAGAGAAACTTAAATGGCTGGGAAGGGTTGTGCAGTGCATCACTGGGTCCATGATGTCTTATCTTCAATACCAGAATTTATCTTTGTGAATCTGATAGACTATGTACTGACCCGGTTTCTGCCTAAAGTTGTATAGAGGGCTTCTTTCTTTAGACCCTTTATCCTTAAATTTATTTTTCATTCTTCAACCCCTTTAATGCTTACCAAGACGTCATTACTAACACCTTGTTGTGATTGTTCCTGTGTTAACTCATGTCTTAGTCGACATTATTCTCGTTTCTCATTCTTCTCCAAATCATACCTAAGGACTGCTATTTCTAACTATGGATTGTCCTTGGGTAGATCCCTCCAGTTCTGGTTAGATCACAGGACTAATACCTAACCTAACCACCTTATGACTTCAGAATCATCATGAAATTAATAGGTTGTTGGGTATTTGATCGTAACCATAAAATCATTGTAAAAAATCAATCAAAGTGTTTGATAGAATTATCAAAATCGTTTAACACTTTGAGAGTTTCATCTTTTGGGAAAAACTCCCCCTACATACGTGCATCGATAATCAAAAGTGTTTAGTACATGTGGGTAAGAGTATACAACACTTTGAGACTTTAGATCGTTTATTATTAGTTAGGTCACATGTTAATCATATTTCTCCCCGTATTTTAAATACTAAGTCACTTAGTCTATAAAATACCAAGTGATTAAAATTTGTCATGAAAATTCTGTGGGGAGAAAAATGTTACAGCATGAATTTAAAATGAAGATGATATTGAAGGATCTTAAGTAGGTAAAGTGATGTTGATGTGGATTTGAGTGTTGAAATCTAGTTCACGGGATTTTACAAGTCTTGATTAAACCGAGAAAAGAAGTGTGTATTTTGCAGGATTTTACTAAATCAAGAAGAAACCGTAAAAATAGAATTGATGATCAAAAAAGAAGATTGTCAAAATCGGTTATTGGCAATTTCAATTAATGGAAATTCCGGTTGGGTGGAAGAATCGGTTAACTCTTAAGTGTGTCAAAATCAGTTTTACTATTTAGTGTTCAGTTTGGTTAAACGTTGTGTGAAATGGTGATTTCGGTGAACTCTTGGTAAGTGTGCAAAATTGTTAACACTTAAGACACTTAAGTGTCAAATTCGGTTAACTCTTAAGTGTGTCAAAATCAGTTAACAAGAAACTTGTCTAAATCGGTTACAAGAAACTTGTCTAAATCGGTTACAAGAAACTTGTCTAAATTGGTTACAAGAAATTTGTCTAAATCGGTTACAAGAAACTTGTCTTAATCGGTCACTTGGTTAAATCGGTTGACACAATGCCAAAATCAGTTACATACAAACAAAACGTACTATTTCCCTTTGAATCTATTTTCTAGGATCGTGTTCCCTTCTTTTGTCCTTGTGCTTAAACCGTGGACCACAAATAATAAGCAAACTCAAAAAACATGAATAAGCTCGACTATAAGCTACTTTTAGACAAGAATAAGCCACGAAAAAAAACAACAAATAAGCTACGAAACGATTGGTATTGAAAGTTTTTAGCTTTTGTGTTTAAACTTTATAAAGAACAAATAACTTAGAAAATAAGCTCGTGACTTTTTCTTAAAAAGTAAGCTTGAATAAGCTGTTTAACCACTAAAAAGCCACTAATCCACACAAACCATAAGCTACAAATGGTTTTGAAAAATAAATATTAACGCTTTATAAAGAATAAGCTAATCGAAAATAAGAAAGAAGCCGAGACTTATAAACCCAAATAAGCTGCAAGAATAAGCTCGAATAAGCTCACAACACCACAACGAACACTAAACCCACCCGAGGCGAGTGATATCACATGTAGGACCAAAAGTCACTTCACTTCCATAATAATCATAAGAACATAGATAAGAGAATAAGAAGAGTTTTAGAGAGAAGTTAGAGAGAGAAAATAAGAAAGAGAGGAGGTGGATTGCTTGCAAATGTAAAAGTGACAAAAGAAACAACCAACCCTTCTCCTTATGGAGAAGGGGGTATTTATAGCCTTAGCTATATATTGGACTCCTATGGCTTGTCTATGGGTCGGGCTCGGGTTTTGCTTGGGCTTTAGCCCGCAACACATACAATATTAGATTAACTAACGAGCTCGATACCCGTTCTAGCCTATTACAACATAAATATTATAAAGTTTGAGGATTCCGGACTGAATGACCGAGCTTCCATTTCTGACTCAATATTTTGACGCTAACAAAAATAAAATGATCATTTCACACTTTCTTTAATATTACATACGTACCTTCTTAAAACATACAAACTTCATATTTACTCATTTTATACTACTAATCCACGAACAACAAATCTTTTATCTTGAGATGAAAAAGTCACATATGTGACATGTTCTTTAATTATATAAACACTCATTTGCGGTCGAAACTACGTCATTTTAATAGTCTCGGGCATTCGCGATTTTCATGGGCTAATTTTGTGGCCCAATAGTTGTCCCTTTTTTGTATATTGTCTACTAACTCATTCGTTGAACCATCTAGAATTTTAGCTTCTTCCTCCTTGATCATCTCTTGACACAGGTTTATATGTGGTCTGGTGCTTTTTGACATAGGCCGTTGCTTATAATGTTTTTCCTATGTGTTTTGCTAAATGCATGTGTGTTATTCGTGTTTGAGGGGTTTTATCTGTTGCTTTATGATTGTGTTACTGTTATGCCTGATTTGTAATGTGTTATTTGCGTTTTTGCTATTGTTTAGTACATGGTACATTTTCATTTTTGGTTTTCAACACTTTTACTAACTTTGCTTGCATTATATATGATATATGCCAATGCTTATAGTTGCTAAATAGAAACTGTTAATAAAAAATAATTTCATGATTATTTTGCTTAAATATGATAACCAAAAGAAAACCAGTATATCAACCAACCGATAAATTCAGCCTGGGTAGCAGTTCTAAGAAACAAAACATAGGCGTGGGTTATGGTAATGTTGTTTCTGCCATTACTGAGGGTTTATTTAGGTGAGAGTGTTGAAGGGCATAGTACTGAACAACCGGTAACATCCCACCATTCCACTGTTCGTATATCTGCAAGTGATGAAATTGGTTTTGGACAACCACGAACTCAAATCATTAGGTGAATGTTAGCACTCAAACTCCTAAACATACATGTGAGTACACATTTCGTAAATTCTGTTGTCGTATATATATCAATACCATTTTTAGTTCTTATTGTTTTGTTCATATTGCAGCCTTGAAAGTGGATGCACAATCTGAATCGTCTTTGCCTTATATTTGCGACGATGTTTTTATTAGAGGATAAATAGGCCCAAGCCCGGTTTGTAGGCTTTGCGTCCGTTAGGGTTTCATTGATGTAATCTCTTATAAATAGTGGTTAATAATAAAGTTACACCTACTGGTTTTATCAATGTCCAACATGGTATCAGAGGGTGTGATATTGAGACCTACTAGATCATCAAACCGTCACTGATATACCACCCCATCAAATCTATCATCACCATAACCTCTCAATCAGTACCACCACCGATAAAAAAATATCAAAATCAAAACCCTTAATTTTAATTGATCAATCAATCCCTCACAATCACTAACCACTAATCATCATCTAAAACAATACACTATGGCGACAAAGAAGAGTGTAAGTAGCTTGAAAGAATCAGATCTAAAGGGAATGCGAGTGTTTGCGCGTGTCGATTTGAACGAACCGTTGGATGACAGTTTTAAGATCACCGATGATACTTGTATTCGCGCTGCTGTTCCTACTATCAAATTACAACAAGGACAAAGATTGTTTTCTGTAGATGACTTTCAGTGGGATTACGTTTGGTTTACTTTGAGGTGGATGGTAGTTTATGGTTCATGGATGTGAATGCATCTCAAGAAGACATGAATATGTACTTTATGGTCTCTTTTATTAGTTCACAATTGTTATTCGTATTTATCATTTGTTTTGATTTGGCTGGTTTATTAAAAAATGTTTTTTTATAAAAAAAGTTTTAAAAGTTGTTTTATTAAAAAAAAGTTTTTCTTTTATCATTTAATGTTTTTGAGAGAATACTTTGAATTATTCTTCATTTTAGGGATACTTTGAATTATCCCGTAATTTATGTTGGTGAGAATACTTTGAATTATTCTTCATTATAGGGATACTTTGAATTTTCCCGTAATTTGTGTTGGTGAGAATACTTTGAATTATTCTCCGTTATAGGGATACTTTTAATTATCCTGTAAATTGTTTTAAGAGAATACTTTGGTTTATTCTC
>BQNB010142213.1:0-17164 GCA_026074375.1 Tanacetum coccineum | reverse complement strand
TAGTACTGTTGGTGTGAAACATTGGACATCAAGGCAACATATTATTAACAAACTTTGAATTCAGCTGCATTCTGGACATGGTCATCTTGATGTTCCGCATGTTATTGATGAGTTTGGCAAACCGAACATAGTAGTCGTGAATAGTTTCTCATTTGTTCTAACGGAAGTGTTTAAAGTCATCATACAGTTGTGATTCCCGGTCTTCTTTTGTTAATTATGAACCATCTAGGAGCATCTTCACATTATCCCATATGTCATTTGCATCAGTGTAGTGATTGATAAGAGTTTAGATGTCCTTTGGTAACCCTTGAAGTAGGATGTTTGTTGCCCGAATGTCGGCGTTATACCTATCCTTGTATTCAGGTGAAAGATCCAAATAGAGTCGAGCTCATTCGGGACCAAGTTGCTGGACACATTATGTTCCTTTAGCAAGTGTGTCTCTAATAGTCCCCATCTGAAATGGTCCTTCATCAATTGACTTCAGGATGTTTACCCCATTCTCTTTACCCTAACAATACAGTCGAATACGTTGTTGCCATGATGTAAAGTCAGTCCTATCAAGCATAGGTGGTCGGGTATCGGAACCGGCACATTGGATATCTTCCGAAAGATTAGCCATCTTAATTGATTGTGAAATGATTAAGTTGATCGAACAATGATTAGTGATTGTATGTTAAAAGTGGTGATTGATTGAATGAAATGGTGAATTGTTGTTCAAGCTTGTTAGGATTACAGGTTGAAATTAGTCAATTTGAAGAAACTTAGTCCAAAAGTCCACAACTCGCTACCCTGTAACTCGCTGGGTAGAGACTTGATAACTCGCTAGCAAGAAAGACAATTGGCAGAGTTTCCTTTCCTAACTCGCTAGTATAAAGATCTTCAAAACCTGTACTCGCTAGTCTTCAACTCACTAGTATCCAACTCGCTAGTCTTCAACTCTCTACCTGCAAGAAAGTTAACTCGCTGCCTAACTCGCTACCTGCACAAGAAGACAAGTCGCTGACACAAGTTTCCTTTCCTAACTGGCTAGAATAAGATCTTCAAAACCTGTAACTCCGCTAGTTCCAACTCGCTAGTCTTCACACATCGCTCCCCCTGCAAGACAAGTTAACTTGCTTGCCTAACTCCCCCCCCAACCCCACCCCCCTCGCTACCTGCACAAGAATACAGTCGCTGACACACATGTACCTATTTCGACAACTCGCCAGTAAAGTACTCTCACCTCGCTAAAAGAACTTCAAACGAGTAACTTAACTATCTCTTGAAAGAAAATGTTGAGAAAATTTTGGTTTTTCACCTAAAAACACCTAAAATCACCCTTTTGAACGTTTTTGCCTGGTTTCTTTTGCACAACTTGGTACTAGAAGGCTATAGCAACTATAAAAACATGAACTTTAACATTACAAATGTCAAGATCAAGAAAGCCAAGAACAAGACTATAAACCTTCAAAAACCAAACTTTTGATCTAAACTAACCAAGAAAACGCACACACAATCTAGCTGATCATACCATGTGCTCTGATACCAATTGTAGGACATTGGAAATCATAACACAATTAGATGACTAGTGGATTAGCCAAGTTCTAGAGTGAGAAAGTAAGAGAGAACTTTCTAGAGAGATAAAATGAACTTGTATTAAGTAAATGACTAACCCACCTCTTCCATGGCATGGAAGAGGCTTATATAGTGACAACAAAACCTGCCTTAAGGCCTTGGTAGCAGGCTTACATGTTGGGTTTAATACCCGGCCCCTTATCGATTGTTATACATTAATTACTTAACTACGAGCAACAATAAACGGTAAAATACACAGGGTGACCGAGTCTTTTTCTAATATCTAACAATATTCAATGCACAATTCAGATGAGGCTTTAAAGAAGAGTGCATATATTATGCAAGACAGTGAACAGAATAAGCAATATCTGGCCTAGTATGAGTAAGATATATAACTTTTCCAAGAAGCTTTTGATATCCATTTATATTATCAAGGAGAGGATCATCTTTAGTGGGAACATAAGGTGAAATAAAATTAGGTTCCATAGGAGTTAAATCAGGTTTACATCCAAGTAATCCATATTCCTTTAATAATTCCAAACAATATTTACTTTGAGAAAGGCATAAGTCTTTATCAGTCTTGATAACTTCAATTCCAAGAAAATATTTAAGATGTCCTAAGTCCTTGATTTTAAACTTGGATTTCAAAAAACCTTAAACTTATCAATTACATCCACACAGTTTTCAGTGACAACGATGTCATCAACATAAATAAGGAGAGCTATAAAATTGTTATCCTTAGATTTTGTAAAAAGAGAGTATGTATCACCCCCAAATTGGGTCACAGCGGAATATGGGTCATGGGAGCATTAATTCATAGATCAATAGCACAAGATATATATGGGAACGACCTTAAAAAGAGTCATAAAACTGATACATTGGAATAACTAAAATTTGTTTGTAACAAAAGCCTATAGCTTCACTTGTTCATTGTTCAAAAGGTAAAGATTCTAGCACATAACAAATATTTCACCAAAATGTAATGCGACCAAGTCTTTAATGCACATGACTTCTAAAATATAACCACCAATGTATCCCATGTCTTGTACCTCATTGATCTCCTGAGAAAACATGCTTTAAAACGTCAACAATAATGTTGGTGAATTCATATGTATGTAAAATGTATAATGTAGGACCACAACATTTCCCAAGTGTGTGATAATGCAACAAATGCAAACATCACAAAAATGTAATTACGTTTCCCTAAGCTCATGATACTGAATCTCCGACATGTGTGAATTGCAATTTAAATTGCCTACATTACCCTTAATGATGTTCTAACCCGCAACATCCCAAATCCGACATGGTATACATCCGTTGTCCGGCAAACCGGCACAGTGAGCGCTACTCACCCGAACGAGGATGTCAATCCCAAATAGATCTATTCATAACATTCGCGCTTACTCAGTAATTGATAGTTCATGATAATGGGTTCAATGGGTTATCGCTACTTAGGAAAACACGTAATTATAATGTAAAAATGTCCACTTGTGTCCAATTGTAAAACAATGCATATTTCTCACCCCAAAACTTGTAAATCATTATAAATGTAAAACGTGGGGCTATGAACTTACCTTGAGTGAATGAATCAACAATGTAAATCATAGAATGAAAATGTGTCACGTAAATGTCCGAACGCAACCTAAATAATTATAGGTCGTATGAGCACTAAGTACTTTGAATAACTAATACCATATATAATTCTATATAGTTATATCACCATCTAATTGTAATTGAGAAATAATATTTATAAAGTTAAATGTTTATAAATATTACCTTAGTAAATATGCCGTAACTTTCTCGTTTTAAGTCCGTTTGTACGTTCTTTATGTCCACACTTTTGTATTAAATATATATATATATATATCAAAATATTACATTTTAATATTTTTAACTCTCTGGTGAACAGTGATTTTTACTATTCATACACTTTATAAAATTATTTTTATAAATTTAATTATCGAAATCTCGTAAAAGTCATATCTTATTCGTTTTAACTCCGATTTTAGTAATTCTTTCGAGCACGTCTTCGTAATTAAAAGTTCTATCTAACTAAAATATTTTCCAAAAAGTTTCTGAAATGAACAGTAATTTATTTTTATAAAAGTATTTATTATCGTAAACATGCAAATGGTGTAACTTCTTCGTTATAGCTCAGATTTTTGAGTTCTTTATATGCCTACGATCCTCATAACATGTAGTACATTAATAAAATATAAAATAAATACTTTATTTTGGAATTAAAAATAGAAACTTTTGATCATTTGGTTAAAAGGTTTATAAAAATTGTTTTTATAAGTTTTTAGCTTAGTTAATTTGCTACAAGTTCTTTACAACACTTTATAACACAAGTCTTATATATTTTAAGTCTTTTAGTCCATCATTTGTCCAAGTATAAAAAGTCCTTGCATTTGTTTATTTATAAACTTCAATAAATAAAACTTTAAACCATTTATTTATATATACTTTTATAAATTAATCCACACTTGTATAATGTATATGCTTTCATTACAACATGTTTTTAAAATCAATATAACATATAAAAATGTATTTCAAACCATGATCAAGAGTAAAAAATCCATTTTACAACTTAATATATTTCTTAGATGGTGATTTACTATATAAACATTATATACACATAAAATCACAAATGTAAAGAGTGTAAGGTTTTTAGATGACCTTAAGATGAAGTGTGATGAAGAATAACAAGTTCTAAACCCTAGTTTAGAATCAAAACCTAAGCTTCCAAGACTAGAAAACCCTAATTTTCCAAGAAACCCTAATCTTAAACCTTCTTGAATAAACCCTTGTAAATGCTAAATCAAGACTTCAATACACCTTAGAATATCTTAGATATGATGTTAGAATACTTGCTAAGAAAAATTGTATGGATGTTTGTTTGTGTTTGTATGTGAGTCGTGGGTAGGGAGAGCACCAAAGAGAGTGTTTGTGTTGGTTTTGCTTAAGGAAATGTATGTGTGTTTTTATCTATAAGTGTAAGACTCTATATATAAAAGTAGTGAGTCAAACACTCTATTGGAAGTCAAGAATAGAAGAACCAAGGGGGGGGGGGACGGTGGACACAAGAGAGCAAAAACAAGATAATTTATGTACAAGATTACAAGTACAAGGTCTAAGTATAATGAGTCCCAGTTTGATTAAGTACTATGGTAAAGTTATTGTGTCTTCATTTCCCCTTGGACTAATGTTTGGTTTCCGAAATATTTTTTAGGGAGGGGAGGAACTAGGAAAAGTCTTGATATTTTGAGTTGAAAATCTTGTATTACTTGTAGTTTTAAATTTGTAGTTTAAGGGTAGAAGTGAATACTTGTAGTATTTGGTTTTGGTTTGGTTCTTATAAGAAATATTCGGCTACAATGATAAACATAGGTGAAGTTATATAAAACTTTGGGTATTGGGTATGAAAATGGGTATTTGTTGAAGCGTAGATAAGTTTTGGTGGTTCCGTGAATGCCTAAATGTATTTTACGCGAAACGTAAACACTTTACCTAACCAATAAAAATAAAATGTGCAAAGTTAATAATTATCCTCCAAATAATTATCTAACACTTACTTGACGTAAACCTTGAATTGTTTGATGCCCGTTTACGTTGAATGATAATTTTTAGCGCGATTTAACTTAAACGATTTTAAAATGGGGGGGGGGGGGGGGGGGGGGGGGGGGGGGGGGGGGGGGGGGGGGAAAGCAATACGCTACGAGACTAAAAATAAATAGTGAAATAAATGACGTCATAAAATGACCTAAAAACATGGGGTGTTATAGTCTTCCCCCGTTAAATAAGCCTTGTCCTCAAGGCTTAAGACGCAACACTTGACGACGGTGCGGTTTTTGTGAAGAGATGCGGATACTTCTTTTGAAATTGGTCTTCCCGTTCCCATGTGAACTTAGGACCCCTCCTAGAGTTCCACCTAACCTTGACGACTGGGATACGAATTTGCTTCAACCGTTTGACTTCTCGATCCATGATTTCTATAGGTTTCTTCACAAAATGGAGCTTATCATCAATATGAATTCCATCTAACAGAATGGCTAATGGTTCATCGGAATAACACTTCTTTAAGTTGGATACATAAAACATATTGCGAACCTTGCTCAACTCTTTAGGAAGCTCAAGCTTGTAAGCAATGGATCCAATCTTCTCCAACACCTTGAATGGTCCAACATACATAGGGTTTAACTTTCCCTGTTTGCCAAAACGTACTACCCCTTTCCAAGGTGAAACCTTAAGCATAACTTTATCTCCAACTTGAAATTCCATCGACTTACGCTTTAAATCGGCGTAACTCTTTTGTCGATCACGAGCGGCTTGAATCCTTTGTTTGCTTTGGATGATCTTCTCGGTTGTCTCTTGAACTATTTCTGGACCGGTGAGTTGAACTTCTCCAACCTTGGACCAACACACAGGTGAACGACACTTTCGACCGTAAAGTGCTTCAAATGGTGCAGCCTTGATGCTAGTGTGATAACTATTGTTATATGAAAACTCAACTAATAGCAAATGTTTAACCCAGCCCTTTCCAAAGTCAATCACACAAGTATGTAACATATCCTCGAGAGTTTGAATAGTCCTCTCGCTTTGTCCATCGGTCTCTGAATGATATACAATACTCATAACCAATGTAATACCCAATGCCTTCTGAAGTGACCTCCAGAAATTTGATGTGAATCTATCATCACGATCAGAAATGATTGAGATGGGTATTCCATGCCTCGTGTCTACCTCCTTTAGGTAGATTCTTGCCAATTTCTCTATGGGATCAGTTTCCCTCATTGGTAAGAAGAGTGCAGACTTAGTGAGTCGGCCAACAATCACCCAAATGGTGTCATAACATTGTGATGACTTAGGAAGCTTAGTGACAAAATCCATAGTGATATTATCCCACTTCCATTGAGGTATCTCGGGTTGCACCAACAAACCTGATGGCCTTTAGTGTTTAGCCTTAACCTTAGCACATGTCAAACATTTGGGAACATAGGTGGCGATGTCGGCCTTCATATTAGGCCACCAATATAGCTTCTTTATGTCTTGATACATCTTGTTGGAACTCGGATGGATAAATTATTTTGACTTATGGGACTCGTACATGATCACAATCCTTAAATCGCCATAACATGGTAACCAACTCCTGTCATTTAAGCATAAAGTTCCGTCGGCGCGTGGTTCCAACTTTTCCTTCTGTATATCCTTCCTGATCATACCTTCTACGTCTTCCTTTTTGAAGTTCTCTGGTTTTTGTGCTTCTATTTAAGCTTCCAAAATTTGTTTAGGGAGATTCAAACCAATAGTCATGACTAAGGCTCGAACCCGTAATGGCTTATTCCGTTCTTTACGGCTTAAGGCATCGGCCACTACGTTTGCTTTCCCCAGGTGATAACGTATTTCACAATCGTAATTGTTGAGCAACTTTAACCAACAACATTGCCTCATGTTCATATCCTTTTGATCAAGAATGTGTTGTAAACTCTTGTGATCTGTGAACACCATATACTTAGCTCCATACAAATAGTGTCTCTAAATTTTTAGAGCAAACACTACCGATCCAAGTTCCAAATCATGAGTCGTATAATTTTTTTCATGAATTTTCAATTGGCGTGATGCATAAGCAATTACTTTCTCTCTTTACATTAATACATAATCCAATCCTTTATGCGAAGCATCGTAATAAACCACAAAATCTTCGCTTCCTTCAGGTAGAGCCAGAAATGGCGCACTGCACAACTTTTGCTTTATTTATTGAAAGGCGGCTTCCTCTTTGTCACCCCAATCAAACTTAATTCCTTTTTGAGTAAGCTTGGTCATTGACTTGGCGATCTTCAAAAATCCTTCAATGAATCTTTGGTAATACCCAGCAAGACATAAAAATTAACGAATCTTCGTTGGTGTTTATGGAGATGCCCAATCCTTTATGGATTCGGCCTTGGCGGGATCTACGTGAATGCCTTAACTATCAATCACGTGGCCGAGAAATTGTACCTTACGAATCCAAAATTCACATTTAGAGAATTTAGCATACAACTCCTCTTTCTTAAGCAATTCTATAATTGCCTTAAGATGTTCTCCATGTTCCTTCTTGTTCCTTGAATAGATAAGGATATCGTCAATGAAGACAATCATAAACTTATCTAAATATGGCTTGCACACCCGATTCATGAGATCCATAAATACCGTCGGTGCGTTCGTCAAACCAAATGGCATAACTTGGAAATCGTAATGACCATATCGAGTTCTGAATGCCGTCTTCAGAATATCTTCTTCACGTACTTGAAGCTGATGATAACCAGATCGCAGGTTTATCTTAGAATAAACGATTGATCCTTGTTGTAACACCCCCAAATTGGGTCGCAGCGGAATATGGGTTGGGGGTGGTACTTCATAGATCAATAACACAAGATATATATAAGAACGACCAAAAAGTCGTTTAAAACCGATACATTGGATTTAGCAAAGTATTTGTTACAAAAGCCCGAAGCTTCACTTGTTCAAAGTACATATTACAAAGATTCTAGTCCATAACAAATGTTTCCCAAAATGTAATGCAACCAAATCTTTAATGCATGACTTCCAAAATAACGACCACCAATGTATCCCTTGTCTTGTACCTTACTGATCTCCTGAGAAAACATTGTTTAAAATGTCAACATATTGTTGAGTGAATTCATAGGTTTATAAAATGTATAATGTAGGACCGCAAGATTTCCCCATGATAATGCAACAGATTGCAAACATCATAAAATGTAATTACGTTTTCCTAAGCTCATGACACTGAAGCTCGACATGTATGAATTGCAATATAAATTGCCAACATTTCCCGTGATGATGTTCTAACCCGCAACATCCTATGTCCGACATGGTATACGTTCGTTGTCCTGCAAACCGGCACAGTGAGCATGACTCACCCGAACGGGGATGTCAATCCAAATAGATCTATTTATAACATTCACGCTCACAACAGTAATTGACAGTTCATGATAATGGGCTCAGAGGGTTATCGCTACTTAGGCAAACACGTAATCGTAAATGTGAAATGTCCACTTGCGTCCAATTGTAAAACATGCATATGTTTCTTACCCCAAAACTTGTAAATCATTAAAATGTAAAACGTGGGGCTATGAACTCACCTTGAGTAAATGAATATCAAGTATATCACAGAAAATGCGTCAGATAAACGCCGAATGCAACCTAATTAATTATAGGCCGTATGAGTACTAAGCACTTTGAATAACTAATACCATATATAATTCTATATAGCTACATCACCATCTAATTGCATTTGTGAAATTGTATTTATAAAGTTAAAACGTTTATAAATATTTCATTAGTAAAAACGACGTAACTTTATCGTTTTAAGCCCGTTTCTTACGTTTCTTATGTCCACGCTTTCGTATTAAGACGAGTTATCAAAATATTACATTTTCATATTTTTAGTCCCCTGATGAACAGTGGTTTTTACTGTTCATGACAGTTTATAAATTTATTTTTATAGATTTAGTTATCGTAAAACCCGTAAATGTCGTATCTTATTCGTTTTAACTCCGTTTTTAGTGATTCTTTCGAGCACGTCTTCGTAATTACAAATTCTATCAAAATATAACATTTTTCAAAAATATGTATCTGTTATGAATAGTGATTTTTACTGTTCATAGTTTATAAAATTATTTTTATAAACTTTAATTACCGTAAACTTGCGAAATTCATAACTCCTTCGTTATTGATCAAAAAATTATGATTCTTAATGTTTTGGAATCCTAAAAATATGTGTGATCTGAGAAAAATAACCAACCTTATATATCAGTAGTATTTTGTAACTTGTTTTTATAAAATTTCTTTTATAAACCCGTTTATTATCGTATAACTTAAAATTAGCGTATCTCCTTCGTTATAAATCGGTTTTTCGAGTTCTCTACATGCCCACGATCCTTGTGACATGTAGTATTTTATAAAATCATAAAATATATGCCTTAAAATTCGAATTCTAACAGCCCCTTTTTGATATTTTCTCAAAATGTGTTTAAAAGTTGTTTTTATAACTTTTTAGTTTTACCACTTTGTTACAAGTCCATTACAACCCTTATTATTACATGTCTTACACACTTAGGGTCTCTAGTCCATGATTAGTCCATATATTGTCCAAGAATCACAAGATCCAAATGTGTACACACTTATTTAGCCATGAACTTTCATAAGTATACTTTTTAGATAACTTGTTTACATAAGCTTTTTATACCTAAACCATACTTGTACATCACTTATACATCTATTATAACATGATATGAACATTAATACAACATATATAAAAGTTTACCAAATCATAAACAAGTGTAAAAATCCATATTTCATGTAGATAAGTTCCTTAGATGGTGATTAACTACACAAACATTATATATGCATAAAATCACAAAAGTAAAGAGATTAAGGGTTTTAGGTAACCTTAATATGAAGTGTGGTGATGAACAAAGTGATCTAAACCCTTGTTTAGAAACCAAACCCTAGCTTACAACCCTTGAAAACCCTAATTTCCAAGCTAAACCCTAATATTGCTTCTTCTTTGTTTAACCATTGTAAACTCCAAACTAAACCTTCTAAACACTTTAGGTTATCTTAGAAATGATGTACGAATGCTTGTAAATGTTGTAAGTGAGTTTTGTATGGTTTGTGTATGTGTTTATATGTATGCCGTGGGTGAGGAGAGCCAAGAGAGAGATATGAGTGAGTTTTCACCTTAGGAAATGGGATGTATGTGTTACTTCCACTAGTGCAAGCCTTATATAGATCCTTGACTAGTCAAATGTGCCATAGGAAAGTCTTAGACAAGTAGAGGATTTCTAGGAAAGTCTTATGGTCAAAAGAAGTTAGTCATGGTCAAGAAAACATAAGTTTTAATTAGTTGTTGTATGTACAAATCAAGTTGCAAAAATTGTGAACTCCTTGTCCCCCTTTTATGTTGTATCCGTGGGTTAGGGGGAGGGAAAAGACCAAATTTTGTGTCTTGGATATTTTGTATATAATATCTAGTTCATACTTGAAATTTAAAGTTATATATTTAAAGTGTAGATGTATAACTTGTATTGTGTAGGTTCCTAGTTGATTTAATTCATGTACTATATGACCAACAATGTTAACATAGGTAAAGTTTTATAAAACTTTAGGTATTGGGTATAAACATGGGTATTTGTTGAAGCATAGAAAAGCTTTGGTGGTTCTGGGTATGCCTAAACGTATTTTATCACGAAACGTAAACATTTTACGCAACTAATAAAAATAAAATGAACAAAGTTAATAATTATCCTCAAAATAATTACTTAACACTTTCTTGATATAAACATTTAATTGTTTGATCCTGGATTCGATCTTGACGGGATCCATGTGAATGCCTTGACTATCAATTATGTGGCTGAGAAAAGAAATTGTTTACCTTAGGAAAGCCAAAATTCGCATTAGTGGAATTTAGCGTACAAATCCTCTTTCTTAAGAATTTCCAGAATTGCTTAGATGTTCTTCGTGTTCCTTCATGTTATTGGAATAGATTAGGATATCATAAATAAAGATAATCACAATTTATCCAAAAATGGCTTGCACACAGCGGCTCATGAGATCTAATAAAACTACGCTGGTTGCGCATTCGTCAAAGCCAAATGGTCATAACTTGGAACTCATAATACCATATCGAGTTCTGAATGCCGTCTTCGGAATATCTTCTTCACGTACCTGAAGCTGGTGATAACCTGACGCAATCTATCTTTAAAAAAACACTTGGATCATTTAGTTGTATCAAAACAAATAAATCTTCAATCCTTGGGAGTAGATAACGATTCTTCACCGTTAGCTTGTTCAGTTCTCAATAGTCGATGCACATTCGAAATGATCCATCCTTCTTCTTGACAAACAAGACCGGAGCTCCCCAAGGTGAGTAACTCGGCCTTATGAAGCCTTTTTTAGAAAGCTTCTAGAGTTGGTCTGACAATTCCTTCATTTCAGATGGAGCTAATTGGTAAGTTGCTCGTGCTACAGGTGCAGCACCAAGTATCAAATCGATCTAAAATTCCACTTGTCGGGTCAGAGGAAGACCCAGCAAGTCCTCGGGAAATACTTCAGGAAAATCTCGAACGATCGGTACATCCTCAAGTCGCTTCCCCTCCGACTTGTCTTCAGTCTTCTTTGTAGTAACATGTGCCAAAAAGATAGGACATCGCACGAGATGATGTTCAAACAAGTCTTGTTTCCCCGGTCACTTCTATCACCACAAACAATCAACGTTTCATTTCCCTAGGGATTACGAATGATTTTCTCGGCACAAACAATGACAACATGGTACTTTGCCAACCAATCCATACCAATTATGACGTCGAAACTACCAAGTTCTACGGGCATTAAGTCGATATTGAATGGATGATTTAAGAAGTTTAATGTACAACCCCGAATGATTGTGTTTATTCCAATTATTTTCCCGTCAGCTAGTTTAAAATCATAATAATAGTCTAATGTAGTTGGTGTGATATCAATTTGGGAGCTAAATGCAGTAGACACAAAACTCCTATCAGCACCAGTATCAAACAGGATATAAGCATAGCTGTTGTTTAGAAGGAAGTACCCGTAACGATGTTGGAGTCCGAGTTTGTCCCTGCATTTCCCATCACATACACTTTTGCGGGAGCATTGTCATTCCCAGCTAGGCTGCCTCGGTTGTTGTTCTCCAATTTTGGACACTCCCTCTTGAAATGTCCCTGGGCTCTGCACTCAAAGCAAGTAGCTTTCTGACCTGCCCTAGTACCCCTTTGGTTGTTAGCAGTATTGGCATTTGCAGGACTCCTATAGTCACGGGCCAGATGGCCAACTCTATTGCACTTGTGGCATTTGGGAGCACATTGTCCATCATGGTGATAGTTGCATTTGGAGCACAGAGGTTTAGATCCTCCGTAAGGTTTCTTCTCACCAGACCCAACAGTGTAAGCCATGCCAGTGTTCTGCCTCTTGTTTTGTTGTTGTTGGTTATGATTGTTCCTTGACGTATCCTCAAACTTCCTTTTATTCTTAGTCTGACGTTCAACAAAAGTGCGGATCTTCTTATCCATTAGCTCAGTTGCAAACTCAACTGCATCCTACATTGTCTTCGGCTTAAACGCCATTACACTCCCATGTATCATGTCGGGAAGACCACCGAAATACTTTTCAATCTTATCAAACTCTTCGAGAAACATCCTCCCGCATAACAAAGCCAACTCCTGAAAGCGTTGGGTATAACTTGCCAAGTCAGTACCCTTCACCTTCAACTCCCAGATCTCAATCTCCAATTTCTTAATCTCATTTCGAGGGCAGTACTTAGCAGTCATCATTTTCATAAGTGTGTTCCAAGGCACGCTGTAAGCGGCGTCCCGACCAACTGTCTTGACATGGGATTTCCACCATGTTACGACAACACCATGAAGGGTGCAAGTAGCAAACTTAACTTGGTTCTTGACTACACAGTTACTGATATTGAAGACAGTCTCTATTCTTTCAAACCATTTAGTTATACCAACAACTCCTTCAGTACCATTGAAGTTCATGGGTTGACATTTGATAAAGTCAGTGTAAGTACACTCACGATTAGGGCGCACAGGTCTTGTAATACCACTTCCAAAACCTTGGCTTCCATCGCCATTGAGGTTATTGTTTCTTTGAATTTCATGTTCAACCAAAGAATCAGCCACGCCTCGGGATATCAATGCCCTGATAGCAGCATCATTCATTAGGGTGGTGGTAGTGGCGAGGTGGTTCTGGGTGCTTTCCTTGGAGGCATTTTCTTTAAATTACAAGAAAATATAATACACGTTAGATTTCATACAATCATAATCGCGACATGACATATACACAATAAATAAAGTAAGTTCACATCACATAGTGAAATATACATACAACTGAATTAAAATTAATAATGATGTCGCTAAATCGACATTCATTCATAATAAATTCAATTACAGACATGACATAATACATCCATTCCATATATTATCTGGAAAAAATACATGACCAGTTCGGTTACAAAATGATCACTACCATTAGGTTACAAGATGAAAATAAAACCTAGAGCCTTACTAGCTGGGAGTTACCCTGTACTACTTAGTAGGCTATACAAAATAGCTTAGACATAACCAGATCTAAGAACTACTACCGGCCTCCTCCGGTACATCAGGATGTGCTGAATCTCTAGCAGGTCTCTGCTAACTCTATAGTGCTACCATCTGAGTCTGCAATGTACTCATCAGAGTCAGTTCCTCTAAAAGTTGTGCATGTCGTCTGTGGTCTGCGGGCAAATCTCCAATCTCAGTCTGCTATGCTAAAACTATAGTCCGTAGTGCTCCAACCTCAGAACGTGCCGTATCACTAACATCCATAGACTGCACCCAAGCCTCGCGAGCAGATCTGGCCTCACTCTTCAAAAGTCTAGCCGTGCGAGCATGGGAGCTCCTATCTCTACGTAGCAAGTTGAGCTGACTAGTCATCAAATATCGATCACTCTATGCATCGTCAAGCCTCACATAAATCTCATCAGTATCCTGCCTAACAGTCATGACAAAATTTGTAATCCTCTGACCCAACTCTGCCACATCAGTCGCTAGTATCTCCTCTGCAATCTCATCTGGATCCTCCCAAACATCAGTAATCCCGTAACCAATCTCCCTATCCAGGTCACGCCTAATCTCAGCATCCAGAGTGCCAACAAAACCATAATCTGCTCTAAAGCCTCCAGTAGGCCTAGCAGTAGGAGCAGATGAGCTCTCTCTGATCTCATATCTGGGACCGAAAGCAATGCACAACCTCTTTCGAGGTGGTAACATAACCTCAAGAACATCCGCTCTACAGTCAGTATAGGGTAGAAGCAAAGGTGGTGATGATGTAGGTAATGGTATAGGTAAAAGTCGTGGTGTCCCTGATGGTGGTATCCCTGATGGTGGTGTCTTTGATTGAGGTGCTAGGATGTAGGTGGATGGTGTGGCAGCTCTCATCATAACCATAGATGCTCTAGTACGTGGAAGTATGATAGGTGGTGGTAATGGTAGTGGTGAGGATAAAGGTAATGGTGGTGGTGATACTGTCCTCAACTGGATCTCGGCTGCCCTGTAGCCTAAAGGTGCCTTTGTGTAAGTAGGGCTAGTAGTAGGTGGTGATGGTACAGGAAATGGTGGTGAGGATATTTGAGGAAGTGGTGATGAGTATGATGTAAGTGGTGATGGTGGAGGTGATGGTAATGGTAATGTAGTGGCAACTACATCAATCAGTGCCTATGGTATAGGTGTCTGAGCTTGGATAAACATCCTAGTAGTGGTACGATATGCGGGTGGTGGTGGTGGTGTCGCTGCGGACTTATCAGTCTCGAATGGCTCTGTCTCCTCAGCGAAGGGGATAAGGTCCACAACTAGAGAAGCAGCAGTAGAGTCGGCCAGAGCTAGGTGCTCCTCCTCCTCCTCCTCCGACTCCTCCTCATCATCGTCATCATCTCTGTCAGTGGGATAATCAGCTGGATCCTCCTCAGGATCCTCATCATCCTCCTCCTCCGGATCCTCTTCGGGATCAGACTTAGTAATATAACCCGGTGAGTCAGTAGTGGGTGAGACAACAATAGGCAATGGCTGCTTCTCAACTGGAAACACATCATCCTTAAGTGGCATAAACTCTAGGTATACCAGCTCCGGAACATATGGTATATAGACAAGTAAAGGTGGGTTCTCAGGACCGGGCACGTAATCAGGAGATGGTGGGTGCTCAGGTCTGGGCACATAGTCAGGAGATGGTGGGTGCGTCGGTAGTCTGTCATATCCGTAGACCACAACTCTAGGAGAGCCTACGTCTGATGACTCCTCGTAGTCGCTGGATATCGATGTGTAGGTGACCGTGGAATGCTCTGAATCCGACATGACAAAATCTGTGACAATAAAAAGTATCATATATAAGTATTAATATAAGACTCTTATCGTAATATACGTAATATATATTATAAACATGTATATCAATCATGAATGTATCTAGTATAACCAAGTAATGCAAACAACTAGTGTATGTATGTCCCGTGAAAACCCATTCGTATGATGCAATGTTTGAAAACGGTTATAGTCTAAGTAAAAACATTTGACCTGGTTCTCTATAACCTTAGCTCTAGATACCAATCTGTAACACCCCCAAATTGGGTCGCAGCGGAATATGGGTCATGGGAGCGTTACTTCATAGATCAATAGCACAAGATATATATGAGAACGACCTTAAAAAGAGTTGTAAAATTGATACATTAGAATAACTAAAATTTGTTTGTTACAAAAGCCTATAGCTTCACTTGTTCATTGTTCAAAAGGTAAAGATTCTAGCACATAACAAATATTTCCCCAAAATGTAATGCGACCAAATCTTTAATGCACATGACTTCCAAAATATAACCACCAATGTATCCCTTGTCTTGTACCTCATTGACCTCCTGAGAAAACATGCTTTAAAACGTCAAAAATAATGTTGGTGAATTCATAGGTTTCTAAAATGTATAATGTGGGACCACAAGATTTCCCAAGTGTATGATGATGCAACAAATGCAAACATAAAAAATATGTAATTACGTTTCCCTAAGCTCATGACACTGAAGCTCGACATGTGTGAATTGCAATATAAATTGCCTACATTGCCCTTGATGATGTTCTAACCCGCAACATCCCAAATCCGACATGGTATACGTCCGTTGTCCGGCAAACCGACACAGTGAGCGCTACTCACCCGAACGGGGATGTCAATCCTAAATAGATCTATTTATAACATTCGCGCTTACTCAGTAATTGACAGTTCATGATAATGGGCTCAGTGGGTTATCGCTACTTAGGCAAACACGTAATTATGTTAAAATGTACAATTACGTCCAATTTGTAAAATAATGCACGTTTCTCACCCCAAAACTTGTAAATCATTATAAATGTAAAACGTGGGGCTATGAACTCACCTTGAGTAAATGAATCAACAATGTAAATCACAGAATGAAAATGCGTCACATAAATGTCCGAATGCAACCTAAATAATTATAGGTCGTATAAGTACTAACTACTTTTAATAACTAATACCATATATAATTCTATATAGCTACATCACCATCTAATTGTAATTGAGAAATAATATTTATAAAGTTAAAATGTTTATAAATATTACCTTAGTAAAAATGTCATAACTTTCTCGTTTTAAGTATGTTTTGTACGTTCGTTATGTCCATGGTTTCGTATTAAGAAGATTTATCAAAATATTATATTTTAATATTTTTACCTCACTGATGAACAGTAGTTTTTACTGTTCATGATTATTTATAAAATTATTATTATAAAAGTATTTATTATCGTAAACTTGCAAATGGCGTAACTTCTTCGTTATAGCTCGGATTTTCGAGTTCTTTATATGCTTACGATCCTCATGACATGTAGTATTTTAATGAAATATAAAATACATGTTTTATTTTCGAATTTCAAACAGAAGGTTTGAGGTTTTTACATAAAAAGTGTTTAAACTTACTTTTATAAACTTTTTGGCATTAATGTATTATTACAAGTCCTCTATCATATTTTATACAACGAGTCTCATATATTTC
>BQNB010142212.1:0-17165 GCA_026074375.1 Tanacetum coccineum | reverse complement strand
GTGATCACTTACCCGAAATCATTTATATCATACCTGCGAGTTTGTTGACCTTTTTCCTAAAGGGTTGACTAGGTTGACTCGGGGATTTTATATTTGATATTTTAATATACTATTTGATATATAATTACCCCTAAAAAGGTGATTGTCATTTTGGCGCCGCTGCCGGGGAGGTGTGTTGCGACAATATCGTTACGGTTTGACGATTAGTGACTTGAAGATCCTTCCTCGTGAAGTTATTGCTTTATAAAAAACAAAATAAAATACAAAAATATTTTTTATTTTCTTTTATTAGTATATTTATAAGATAAAAACAAGAAAAAATCTAAAATATTAAAACATTATCTTTAAATAAGATTAAAAAATCATCATCAATATAATGCTCTTAACTTGAGCATTATCATAATAAGTTCCCAAACAAAAGATTAAAACTTGCCTTTTGTGTCACTTGCGAGGTACGGCTCACCTTTAATTGATAAATAAACTATAAGAGGGGTATAAGGAGGGTTGTTCGGACGAACTACGACCCGAAAGAAGAAGGTATTTAATAGCTTCGCGCTTTCTTGCTCCTTCGCTCCTTTGTGCGTTTTATTTTAGAGAGCTACCGTGAAGTAAGTTGATTATTTGTTTAAGTTATTCGATCTCGTTTTGTCATTTACTAAAATATGTTGTTTAAAAAGCTTAAAAACCCAAAAACAATCTTCTTCTAAACCATTTGATTATGTTCTTAACCCTCATTATCGTTTAATTCTTTATGTCGACATTTGTTTGATGCGTAGGGTGTGGAGAACCGTTATATGGTTACCCTTGTCGATGGTGTACTTGCGAATGGTGTGGTAATGATCTTCGAGATGGATATTACTTTCTATGCCATTCAAGGAACGAAGATTCTTTCACTTATGATTCGACTCCGAATTCTTTCGATAATCCTCTCGATTTTTCATACCCACCTCCACAACCCCAATACGTGCCATACTCTTGTGAGTTATGTGGGAACGATGCCCATTATGGTTACGATTGTCCACCTCAAGTCCCGTTTGTCTACAATCAGGACCCGTGTTTCAATCAAAACTTTGATTATTTTCCACAAACTTCACCGAGTTTTCCACAACAATATCCTTGTTGTGAAGATTGTGGGGGTCCTCACGAGACTTTTCAATGTCAACCGATGAATTATTACGAACCTAGTCCGTGTTATGATTCTAATTATTCCGGTTTTGACCAAATTCAACCCCCGCAATTTCTCGTCATTCATCGACCTCCTCAACAAATGAGCATGGAAGCTTTGCAAGCCCGAGAAGACCTAGTGAAATCAATTGAAAACTTTCTAAAGAAGCTTAATCGTATTTCTTTTCGGGAAACACCAAAGGTTTTAATGCAAGCTTGGGACAAATTTCTTGAAATTAAGCATGCTCAATCCGAGGACGTGCAAGAATTGCTTAACAAACTTGTTGAAGATGTGCGAAGTATAAACGAGGAGTTGGCAGAATTTACTAATACTCCAAGTTGGAATTTGCCTACCTCATCTAATGATGATGACGATGACGAGGAAAGTTCTACCCCCTTGAAAGATAGCATTATGTCCGGACTTCCTTCGTGTGTTGCAATCACACCCGTTTTATCAACCGAGGAGCTTATTAACTCTCTCATAATGGAGATGAGCATTCGACACTATTCCGGCAATGAATCGGACGAAGTAATTAAAGTCTAGTGTGAGGACTTACTCCCAATCCCAAGTGAGTCAATGGATATTCCCGACAAAATGTGTGATGTGCCTTTTTGTGATAATTCTACGCCTCTTGACATTTCAAAAGATCAATTTGAGGGTTTCTTCAATTCTAACGATGATTCTACTTCGATTGATGACGATTCTTTCTCTATTGACGACATCGATTATGTTGAGGCATCACCTCCCGATTCTGAGCTCGTCAGCTTAGAGGAGGTGAAGGATTGTCACTAAGGAGTTGGAGAGTCTAAGAGGACGATATTCTTAGTGAAAAAAATTATCGAAAAAATTTAATCTTTTCATTGATAAGATCGAAGGCCAATTAATTTCTATCCACCTACATCTTCTGAATTTTTCGTGACAAGTATCCCTCCATATTTCCTAACTCTTTCTTTGAGGAGACTAACACCTTTGATATTCTATACCCGATATGAACTTGTGCTTTGATTTGGAGAGAATAGTAGTGGTAAAGTACCACTCAATCGTTTCTGATTATTCTCTTCAGATTATGAAGCTTTCTTTTTTATATGACGATCATATGAAGAGAAGAGGTTAGTGGCGTTCACTACTCTTCTGATATTTACTCTTTCTAAAATATGTTTCGTTTATCATTTGTTCTTTCGGATAATGATCGTTCCTCCTGCCGATGGAGTGACTTTTATCATGAGGTGTTAGCCAATGAACTCGATCACATCATATCTTCACCGGGTATGATTGTTATATTGTAAGATGTGAGCCGATACGGTGAGTTAACTAGTATTGTTAACTCCAGGATTCGTGAGAACGTTCTTTCTACGACAAATGTGAATTTACCATTCGAGGATGACCAATCTCCTCTCTTCGCTTATGTGGTATGGATCTTTCTTCCTTTTCTCACGTATCCCGTTACTCCACCATATCTTCTCTCTTGCGGGAATGAAGATACCATTTTTGACCCCGACATCTCCATTTATCATTCTTTTATGCCGAGTGTATCTCATCGGAGTGGAACTTTCATGAAATTCAATGTTTATCCAAACAACTTGAATGAAAGTCCGATGGAGATTTTATCTTCCACTTGCTCCCCCATGGACCAATGAATTCGGGGTCGAGTCGAGCTTGTGACTCGGTTAACAAAAACAAGGCGCTTCGTGGGTGGCAACCCATGCTTATCCTAGTAGTAGTAATGAATAAGTGTTTTGTGTTGTGAGGAGGCTCGCCTCTTCCTTTCTCGTGTTTTGTGGTTTGTGTTGTATGTCCAGGATTGCCCGGATTTTGAAGCCTCTCGTGCTCGTGGTTTTGTCCTTCGTTCACTCGAGCTTCAAATCCTCAGCTTCATTTGGGAATCCAATATCCTAATCTTATCGACTAACGTTTATCTTTTAGCATACTTAATAAACGGCTTTAGAGTGACGTAGAGACCCTTCTTAAAACATTGAGGACAATGTTTAGTTCTAGTATGGGGGGATCTTCGATTTGATTGTGCCTGCAGCCGTTGTTTTCGCGTAATCTCGTTTTTACCACCAAAATACCAAAAAAATGAAAAAATTTAAAAATTTTCAAAAAGAAAATAAGTGTTTTGTCACAATTTTGACTTTCCTGCTGGGTAGAATAAGAATAAATTTTGACTCGATCGAGCGTGTTGAGCTCTAGCTTGTTCTGAACGTTTAGAGTAGCATTCGCGGATTTTTTGCTAAAAACGAAAAAAGATAGAGTTAAGTAGGAGTGGGATGCTAAACAAGGATTAGTGGGAATCTTAAAGAGCTCATGTCTGTAATTTGTGGGATTTTTCTCCCAATAAGCTCATAACCGGACTAATATACGTGCTATTTTGGAATTAAACTTAAATCAACAATTTTGAGATGGAGTCATTAATATATTTTTGTCTTAGTTCAAATTTATCTTATCAATTTTCCAAGAAGAAGTATCTTATATATCGTGACAATAAAGTAAATGAAATGAAAAAAAATGATGATGAAAAAAAAATGATGAAAAAAGAAAAAAAAAGAAAAAAAAGAATGATGAGTAATAATTATAAACTGTGGGCTGATAAAAGTTTGCTGCATCTTGCCGGCTCACAACCGATGTTACAGCCTTCTAAAGAAATCCCATAGTAAGAATAATAATCCGAGACTGATAAAAGTTTGCTGCATCTTGCCGGCTCACAACCGATGTTGCAGCCTTCTAAAAGGTCGAGGGTTACGATTGCATCAATGTTATGTTTAATGTTAAGTGTGATTTAATAAATATAGGGAAAATCTCTTTTTCTTAAATTTAAATATGCTTTTGAACTTAGACTATTTCATTTTAAGTTGTGCTTTTTCTAAATAAGCTATGTATAAACGGGAAACCTAAGAGTTTTTGAAACCAAAGGTCCGTGAGTCCCGATACTAGTCTCTGTGAGGTGTCAAAAGCCTGGTCACTTAGCCGCAAGGTTGGGATGTACCAAGACGAAAGTCGCTACATGGGATGATCTCGCCTTCAAACTCATTACTTTTTGGGTGGAACATGACGCATAGAAGTTTTACAAAACGTTAATCTATGGTTGAAATTCGAAATAAGCACATTCACCTAAGATATACTCCTCCGTCCCATATTAAGTGTCCATTTTTGATTTTTTGAATTCTTTTTTCATAAACTTTGACCGTAAATATTTTTCTTATGTATATAATGCTTACAAATGAAAATTTATACCAATGAAAAAATAACATTCGAAAACTTATCCATTCATATATTTTGCATTGAGTTTCATATAACATAAGATGAAATAAATTAAGGTCAATAGTTGAAGAAAAAAGACTTTAAAAAAGTCAAAAATGGAAATTAATATGGGACAGAGGAGTAATAATTGTCGGGAGTGAAAGTTCACAAGTTACAAATATAAAGTAGTGTTAGCTTCTTAACTTATATTTAACGGTGTTTCATTTTAGCTTTTGGTTTGGAATAAGTGAAAAGTCGGTACGATGAATTTATCCATTTTTAGGGGCATTTTAGGATTGAAATGTTTCTTGTTCTATGATCCCTAAAAGTTGTAAAAATAACGAAAGTCAAATATGTTAGTTAGTTTTTAAGTTAAAGAAAATAAAGAAAAAGGAAAAATACAAAAATATTAGTGGTAGTTAGTGTAAATATAAAAAATGGTCAAAACGGGGCTTATCTAAACTATTGATTCTTTAATTCCCCTCGATGAACACTTAGCTACTTTTCGAGGTTATTAGTCGAGGGGGATTGAGGGTCTTAGTTTTCTTAAGTGTTTACTTATAGCATTGCGTGAGGACACGGCAATATTTTAGTATGGGGATTTTGGTATGTGCCTAAATACACGTACCTTTGACCTTTAAAACCGGATTTAAATGACCAAAAATGTACCAAAAATACATTGTATTTGTATGTTTTTACTTATATTGTGCAGGAAACGGATATCTGACAAAAAGACTAAAAACAAAGCCAAAACGGACAAACAGCACGAATGAAAAGCGTGAAAAGCCAAGGTCAAAAAGTCAGGCAAGTCAACCTAAAAGTCACCCCGACAAAGTCAAACTTCAAGCGAAGCCGATCATTGAAGAAATGTTAAATGGGCCGGACCCGTACCCATCTATGGGCCGGGTCAGGCCCATTAGAAAAATTATGAGACTTATAAGCCTTTTAAAGTTTTTATAAATCCTTTTAACCACAAAAGCCCAAAACAATTAACCATACCCAAACACTTAACCAGGGTCTAAAATTATTTAACGGCATTAAAAGAAAATTGGAAATTTTGAGCTTTTGGAAGATAAGCTTAAAAAGGAAGAGCTTATGGGTATTTACTGGCTTATTTGGATAAGCCAGAGCTTGTTGATAAGCTCATTGAGCATTTGATAGCCTTGTTTTGAGCAAAGGCTTAAGTAAGTCCTTATGTCCTTTTATTTAGCTTATTTTTGTCTTATCTAGTTCAATATACTTATTTGCTTATTTAGTGTTTAAACCTGCTTCTATTTGTCTTATTTATGCTTATTATGTCTTTTCATTGCTTATTATGCTTTATGTGTAGGTTAGAAAGAATTTGTTTAAGTTTTTCATACTAGGATTGTTATTAGCTATTTTGAGCTTTTTCTTGTTAGTTTATCATTAGTGCTTATAATCATTAAAAAGTGCTTGTTTATTCTTTTTGTGTCTAGCTTATAACTTGTCTTTCCAAATCTCAGCTTAAACGAGCTTTTACTTACTTAAATATGCAAATCAAATATTTAAAGGGGTGTTTGGCATAAGATACAAACTGGGTCAAAATGGGTATAAACATGTTTTAGGCCTTTAAGTCAGTTTTAATAAGCTTTATCTAGGCTTAAAAGTTAGTTTCCATTAGAAGTTTTTGTTTAAATCTCAAATTTTAAGTTCAATTTGACCATAATTTGAATCTGTGAATTTCCATTTCATATTTCAGCCTATATGATTGGATTTTGATTAAGGGCTTGTAGATGTTGTTTTCATGCTCATTTTTGTAACACCCCTACAGGCGGATCGCGAGGCATAACGAGAATGGATATCATCACAACACAATGACGTCTATATAGAGAATAAATAATATGCATAACAATCAAAGTAAAGTATAGGAGAGACACAAAGTGTCATAACATTTACCCATAAACTAAGCCAAAATATAAGGCGTTCTTTATTGATGAAAAGGAAGTTCTCGTCAATAAAAGAATTGCAACATATATTTATCCAATGCTAAACATCACACATTATAAACTTCACAGATCATCTAAGGTCACTTTCTAGCCATTTCTCACTATCTTAAGAATCCTCATACTTCTCACATGAAATATGTGCTTAAAACGTCAACACAATGGTGGTGTGAGTCATCGGTTTAAGACACACAAATCAATCTTTTAAATCCAGATTACGTGATAAAATAAACAATTAACATTGCAGGACATACAACGTACTATATTACAAGCTAACATTCAATCACATCCAATAACATGCAGACGTCACGCTCAAATCATACACAAACATTGGAACGGAACGTGTTCCCCGATCCACAACAATCCATCAACGCATTGAGACGATCACGCTCAAGCACAAAAATCCATTCACAATAATGAGACGATCACGCTCACTATCAACAACTCACAGTAATAAGACGGATCAGCTTACTAACCAAAACTAAACCATAAATGCCATGAGACGAGTCTCGGCTCAAGCACAACAATCATACCATAAAGCAAGTAGCACAAAATCATCAATAGTCACGTATAGCCCATAGCTCGTTTAAAACACATTATCAAAGTAACTAAAACATTTCAAAACCTATTTGCATAATTTCCATCCCCAAATGTTAAAAACATTAAAAAAGTGGGAATATAAAACTCAACTGATGCTTAGCTTCAAAGAATCCCACAAAAGCTTCACAAAACTCTTCACGGATAATCTAACAATTAAGCACACAATAAGATACCATCAATTAGGAATTAAACCTTATAATGTAACATCAACTATGAATGGATATCTAAGCTAATATACCATATTTCTCAAACTTGATTTAACCCTTTCCAACTCTTACATCATGACATTTACACTTCAATACTTTCACTTTAAATTTTTTGGTTTTGAGCAGAATTTTATACTCACTTATGCGTCCTAAACGTACCACTTAAACACCTCAATAATTCAAACCAAAATTCACCATTCTACTTATATGTTTTATGAACCTCTCTTAGCTCTCCCAAATCCATTACCCTTTTACAAATACCCTTTAGAAATTCATTAATCCAAAGTGCCCAGAATTCGCCAAGAATCTGACCTCCTAAAAGTATGACGTTAGATAACCAATTTAGACCTCATTACAGCCTTAGCAAAAATTCAAGGGTCACACACACTATATGAACTAACTGCCACGTGATTTAGAGCCTCTAACTAGATTTCTAAGTATTTTTAGAAAAATCAAAACTACAACTGAAATTCGTCACTGTTTTACACACGGATTTTGTAACGACCTTTTGACCCAATTCCCGACCATAAAAACTCACAATGCCAACTTTGATAGAAAGTATACTCTCTGAGGTTATCTCCAGTATGCTGTAAATTATTTATTTGATCTTTTATGATTGAGTTATGCTAGTTACAAATCTGACTAAATTTCTGCAGTGAATTAAACGACTATCCTCAAAGATTAAACCCTAACCGACGATCCCAATCATGTATACAATTAACTAATAATCAAATATGACCTGTACATCATAAACTTCCAGTAACTTAAGAACCCTAATTTATAAATCCTAATTTATAAACCTTAATTTAAAACCCTAATCCATCATGTTGGATTACTAGAATTGAAAAATTAAAACCAGAATTGAACAAGATTAGAAAATTTACCTTAAAAGAAAACCCTAATTTTTTCTTTCCTCCTGCTCTTGAATTCGGTCGAACAAATGAGGGGAAGGGTTTGGGATTAGTTTGGTATTTACAAGCCACAAGGAAATCCCTAGATAAATCTAATTACAATTTGATTTCAATTCAAAGTCTTTTCTTTTCTAATTTTCGGGTTTTACTATTCATGCCTAAAAAAATATTTTTTTTCTTTTCTTTTTTTAATTAATTAATTATCTTTATACCTTAAGTTTTATAAAAACCTAAGCTAATTTGTTAAACCATTTTGCTTGAAAACTACTTTCTAAAAATAACTTTTCATTTCCAAATTCACTTTCTATATATGGAAAGTTTACCAAAAACTCTCTTATTTTAACAACTCATTTCTTTCACAAATGACACGCTTCTCATTTTAATTCATCACCTAGGCATCCACATATTAACCAAAACAATTCTCTCAAAATACCCAATCAATTCCATTATCACTATAAGTGATTAAAATGAAATTTCTCCATCAAATAACTCATTTCTCTTAACTTAACCCCCAAAACCTAAACTTATCTTAAATTACTAACACAAAAATACGTATACGTAATAATACTTACACATTTAACACGGAAATGCTCAAATCTCAATAATCATTTCCTTGTCACTCAAAAGTGAACGAAATGAACTCAACCAACTTCATCACCATTCCAATCTCATTGAGATGATCACACTCAATAGATTGATTACCAATACCTCATAAACACATATAAACACACATAAACACATCAAATCACATAAACCATACATTACAACAGGCACCTAAGTCAACACTAACGGTTTGACTAACCTGCTCAAGTCATGGTTGTCACAGTAATCTCTTTGAACTCCAGGTGGTGGATGAGGTCGAGTGAGGAGGAATTCAATCTAATTGATATCCTCAGTTAAAGCAAATGATCCGAATTTTCTCAAAAACTATTTGAATGCATAAAATGGGATCATGATCTGAGGGGGAGTTATTCATATGATAAAATGTTTCTTCGTCGATAAAACATGTGTTTGTAAATTTTTTTGTTCATAAAAAGAAAGAATTTTTTCACCATCTCGTATTCGAAAAATCACAATTGTTAAAATGAAAGAATAAACAATGATCTATCGAAATAAATTTTTGGTGTAAAAGTAAATTATTTTTTTCATGAGCATTTATTCAAGGAGGAGTTATAATTTTTTTTGCGATTAACCGGATTTTGAAAATGAAAAAATAAATGTCATTAACTAACTTGGTTAAGGGATATAACTCCAAGGGGGATTTTGTGTAAATTTTTAAACTTAAAAATCAATAAGCAACTTGAGGGGCTAGTTGTGTTCAATAGTTAAACACAACCTTGGTCAAACCATGTGTTAAATAGTGTATATGGGGGGTATAGGGGCACACACTTGGACCTCATTTCCTATTTTGGCAACTATTTGGTTGCTGTTTCATATGACACGACATTAAATCAAGATCACCTTTCAATTCATTTAAGGTCTTATTATATAGATTTGCAATCACTTCGAAGATGAAATTAATTTGAAAGTAAGTTTCCTAAATGCTTTGTAAACATACTTCAAGCTTTGTGTTGGTGCAACATTGACTATCATCTCCTTTATGTTTTACTGATGGCAAATAAACATTCACAAAACGTAAAATAAAAAAAGTTAGCCAAAATCCAGAAAAACGAAATTGTGAATCTGGCGCAATGACCCAGCGCGCCAATCGCGAATTCTGTTTTAACGGATTTTGCAACGTTGGTTTTTCTCTTACCCGACACATGTGTAAACTTCAATAAAGGTATATATATGATATTTGAGCATTTGGAAACACTCCAAGAGCTTTAGAATAAGGGAGGAGCAAAAACAAATCCTCTCGTTTTTCAACAAAACACCAACTCAATTCTTTTATCAAATGCCTCTAGCCAAGGCCGAAACTTCCTTCTAAACATAAGTAATGAAACATTCTTTTTTAACATTATTATCAACGTAAGTATTCATTTCACCTTAATACGGATCTACGTTGATCCTATGACGTAATGGGTTTACTCCTTATTGGTCAACTAAGCAACGAGCACTTTGGAGTTAGAATCATTCTCCTTTATAGGATATGCTTTACTTTAGATGCAAAGCAATTAGCTTGTTTGCTTCTAGTTAATTTGTGTTATAGTCCATCTTTTATTTATCTTGATTAATGTCCAAAGTTACTAATTAAGATTGTGGTATTTGGAGGTTAATCATAGTTTGAGTTTTTCTTACCTTTTTACTTATAAATGTTTTACAAACTCTCACATTTCTCCATACTACACTTCCATATCACTCCCACTTCCACACTCCTTAATCATTTGTCAAACCCTTCATTAATCATCTAACAGATTTAACATTCCTTATACTCAATTAATTAATCTTTCTATTCATTCCCCTTATCGTTCCTTTATACACTCTTGCACTCTCTTTCTCTCTATGTGGCAATTTGATTATCACCCCGCATTTCTTTCCCTTCATTCCCCCTCCTCCTAAACCTTTCCTCCCTCCCTTACCTTTCTCTTAACTCTCCTCCCACCTCTCCCCTCCCTCTCTCTCCCCCCTCCCTCCTCTCTCCTCCTCCCCCTCCCTCTCTTCTCCCCTCTCCTTTCCTCCTCCCTCCCCTTCCCTCCTCCTCTCTTTTCCCCCTCCTCCTCCCCCCTCCTCCAACTCCCCCTTCCTCCTCTTCCCCTCCCTCTCTAACCCTTTTTCTCCTCCCTTCCATTCCCTCCTCCTTCCCTCCTACTCCCCCCTTCTCTCTTCTTTCCCCTCTTCCCTCCCTCCCTTCCTCCCCTCCCTCTCCCCCCCACTTTCCTCTTCCCCTCCCCTCTCCCTCCCTTCCCCTTTAATCTCTACTCATCCCCCCCTCCTTTCCCTCTTCCCTCTCCTCCCTCCCTCTCCCTTTCTCCCCCTCCCTCTTCCTCTCTCTCCTCTTCCTCTCCTCCTCCTCCCCTCCTCTCTCTCCCCCCCTTCCTCTCTCCTCCCCCTCTCCCTCCCCTCTCCTTCTCCTCCCCTACTCTTCCTACCTCTCCCCCCCTCTCTCCACCTTCTCTCCTTCTCCCCCCCCCTCTTTCCTACACTCCCTCATGTTTCATCTTCTACTTCCTTCTCTCTCCCTTTTTCCTTTTTCTCCCCCTCCTTCCTTCTCTTCCATCTCCCCTGTCCCCCCCTCCCTCTTCCTCCTACCCCCCTCCCTTTTCTCTCTCCTTTCCCCCCCACCTCTTCTCCCTCTCTTCCCTCTCCCTTCCCCCCTTCTCCTCTCTCTCCCTTCCTTCCCCCTCCTCCCCCCTCTCTCTTCTCTACCCCCTTTCTCTTCCCTCTCTCCTTCTCTCCTCCTTCCTCTCTCCTCTCTAAATCAAATCCTTTAATTTCATAGTAATCTTCATCATCTTCATACTTCTTTCCGTAATAAAACCTATTCACAAGCTTAAACCTTCCTTACTAAAAAATTCCTCAATCTTATCCTCACATGGGACAACTCACATTCTCTTACACCTTGTACCTCATTGTACTTCTTGTCCCCCAACATTCCAACATAGGCTCCTATATATCACATCAAAACATTCTCCACCACATATCTCCTATTCATCATCTTCTTCACAACTTCATTTGAATTTCATACATACACACACACACACACACACACACACACACACACAACACCACACACATACACTCTTATATCTTACCTTGACTCTTGTATCTTACCAATCCAACTTACCTCATAACTCACATTCTCTCAAATGGAAATTCAAATTACATGCACACACACTCTTCTATCCTAATCCTTGATCATGCCATCTTACTAATCCAACTTACCTCATCACCATCTCATCTCAACTATTGATTTTGAATGTGATCATATGTTCTTTTCCATCACATCATGACAACTCATATACAACTCACTCTTATCCTATTTTATATTTCTCACATGTTGAAATACAATTTGAAATTTAAATTTCAAATTCTCCCACCATACCATCCAGACTTCCTCTCTAAGTTTATCATTTTCTTGGAATATTCCTTTGTACCCAAACCAACTTCTCAAACCTTGGTTAGTTTCTCAATAGACCAATTTCCTTGGAGGAATACCAAAAATACCCTTGTCCGATAAATCTTTTCTATCTCTTTGATATCAAACAAACAACCCCTAAATCTCTTTTAAACACTTCACAAATGCTTTTGATAACGCTCAAATTATACATATTTCTATATGCGTTATCAGTGCTTTTATGTATACTTATTGGTTAATTATAAGAACTTTTGGTATAGAATAGAATATATTTGTCATTGTAAGTTCGTGGTACGTGTCGTGGAAGAAAACGGAAGAAAACACAAAGATATGAAGCTTAAACGAAGTAAACTCAAACTAAGCTTCAGAAATTGTTCTCTTATTTGGCCATAAACTCCTGGTATTGAAACTCGGATTGAGTTGATTCAAGCGGCCACGGATAGAGAATTAAATTATCTACAACTTTAAATAATGCCAAACACTAAAGATGCATCAAGTACATCGTACTTGTAAAAACTGTGGCGCACTTTCTATCGAAATTAAGAGAATTAAAGGCACTAAATGAAGACTGCATTAACACCCGAAGTGCGGCGCACAATTTATGTTGTGCAACAGTATTCGGACTCCAGAATGCCTATAAAAATCCTCCTTGGCTCTCTCATTTCACAAACTCTCATACAAAATCAATCCCATTCGATTCCACCACTCAAAACAAGGATTTTTGATGATAAAGGCATGCCAAACCTTTGATCAAAACCAATTGTTCATCAATATTCCTAGGTTTTAATCCGTCCAAGGAAGTAGTAGTGAAGAGTAATTCGAAGCTATAAGCTATTGTGATAGAATTATTCATAGTTTCTGAGTTTACTTTGAATATAATAAAGTTTTCGTTAGGAAAACTTGTAAAATCATCAAACATTTGCTCTTGAAGTTTTCGTAATAATCTTGTTTATCTTTTGAATATGATCTTTACTGAATTCATGATGAATGTTATGTGTTTTGTTACTTCTTTGATCATGGAGTAGTCATCTTGTGTTTGTTTGGGCAATATGTGATCTTGGATATGGAGCGTTTGGATATGTGTTTATTGAATTGGTAAAACATATTTTATACAATAATATAGGCCAAAAGGTTTCTTATATATATGTGTGTATAATCATTCCACTTAATATATTGGTTATAATAACTTATAAAGGCCGAAGATTTGAAGAATACTAGTAATGTTAAATCAACAAGAACAAGAGTGGAGTTGTGGGTGGTTGATGTTAAGAGAGAGATTGGATGGAAAAATGGATGAATTGTATAAATGAAAGTATGGAAAAAATGGAACAACCAACCCTCTCCAAGACTAGGAGAGGGTCTATTTATAGCCTAATGTGGCCGACCATGGGCTAAGTTGGGCCTCCCATGGGCCTTGGGCCGGACTAGATTACTAATCTAATCATTGTACTAACTACGAGCTAAGACCTGTTACAATTGGAAGTGACCGGTCACTTTTTGTGTTTTTCCTACATTTCCTCCCTAAGGGAGGTCCTCCAATTTAAAACTTTAAACCTAGGCCATTTTACTATGCTTTATCTTTAGTCTTTTAGCTAGCACTCTTGACTATCTCTGTGAATATGTTGTAGTGATCATTGATTCTGGATTGAGCTTTGTTCTTGAATTGTATTTGGACATTGTGATCTTGAGCATCTTGAGTTCATCAACTAAGCACAATCTCTTTGCCATCTTGAAACTTTGCCATCTTGTGAACCTTGCGGGAGCTTCTGGACCGATGCTCATCATTTTGAAAAGCTTTATTGTTGCATACTTCTTAGTTTCTTTAACTTAACACTTCGACCTACTTCTAGAAAGATGTGTGGTATAGAGTAGCGGAAGTCTTGAAACATGTAATTGAGCCTGTCATATAGTTTTTATGTTTGATCGGTCGGGTATGAGGCAGGTAGCTATGGATCTTGTGAGCCAGCTGGAATCAGGGGACCTCCACCACCATTTTAAAATAACTGCATAAAACAGTTTGCAATAATAAAGCTAGGGGGACGATATATGGATTTGTTATTCGGCCCAGGTTTGGTTGGAGAGAAACATCCGGTATCAGTGTGGAATCGACTATTCTCCTCTTCGTTGTTCTGTGTGATACAGATAGATTCAAATTAAGTAGAATTTCTCTGAAAGGATTTCAGTGAAGTATTGAATCTTTCTAACAACATAAGTATTTGATTCTGCGTTATCAAGCATGTTTCATTTCGGAATAGTCTCAAAAGAAGACAGCACAGATAAGAGTGAACCAAGTGAGTTACTATCTACGATTGATATAGAAAATTGATTGGAATAATCAATCGGTGTCATCACTTACAAATATTGTTTTTTTGTGAGACACACGAGAGTGTTTATCTTTTCAAAAATGCATTAACAACAATTTGATCATTTCTAGAACAAGTTTGATTCTTATAGAATCGCACCATCATTTCTTTCCAGTTGTCACAAGTTTGATTCATAAAGAATCACACAAGTTACCTACCATGAGCTTGTTTGATGTTGGCTAAAGCAGGATTTCCATCTTCATTGTGAATAAATTCACTCTGATGTTCTGGAAAAATCACAAGGATAATGCGTAGGACTCTTAAAAAGATCTTGTATTTATTTTGTATGACTTTAGCAGTAGAAATTTGACAAGTTTCCTAATGAGATTTATGGATGATCTCTTTTGGCTCTAGACTCAATTGTGCACTTTGATTTTAGTGATCGGAGGCTGGAGCAGACTGCCACCTTTTCAATATCAACTAATTCGGAGTGAGAAAGTCGATAGAAATGCGTGTAATCTTTGTAAGAAATGAAACAAAAGTCTTTTGAGAGACCTTGAGTGGCTAGGGAGGGTTGTGCATAGCGTCATTGGGTCCATGACAGTCTTCAATGTCAGACAACACCTTAGTGTTTCTGGCAGTTTATGTATTGACCTGGTTTCTGCCTAAGTGTATGGAGGGCTTCTTTCTTTACACCCTTTATCCTTACATTTCTTTTTCATTCTTCAACCCCTTCAATGCTTACAGAGACTTCATAACTAACACCTTGTTGGGTTTGTTCTAGTGTTAGCTCCATCTCAGTCGGCATTATTCCATTTTCTTACTTTTTATCCTTTTATCATACCTAAGACTTCTACACTAACTAGTGGATATCCCTGGGTAGATCCCTCTGGTTCTGGCTGGATCATAGGATTTGAATATCTGTACCTAACCACCTTATATCTCCATAAATTTAAGAACATTGCCGGTCTTTTGGGTATTCCATCACAATCTTTCAAAACCATTGAAAATTCAATCAAAGTGTTTGATATAAATATAAAAAAGATTTACACTTTGAGAGTTTTTCATTATCACTAAAAGCTCCCTCTTAACATGTGCATCGATATCGTAGTACATGCTATGTGTAGAGTGTACTGATTATATTAAACACTTAAGCTCTCCACTGTGACCGAGACTTATGAGAAATGTAAGAATTTCTTGCTCAAAGGGTGGTTCATCAAATTTTTGATTACGGATTATAAGGCATACTTGAAGCATTTCTCTGAAGTACTCAAGATTGACAATATGTTTCTTATTATTCATCTTGAATCGAATCGAACGGTTATGAAAGGATGCAATGGCCCAGAACTCTTGCATATAGATCTCTGGAACATCAGCTGAGGCTTGAAATTCCTTGTAGAAGGGAGTGAGCTTCAACACATCATATACCACTTGAAGAGTTGCTTCTTTTGACTTGAGATCTGAGCTTAATCGTAGATTACATTTACCAATCTTCAGTCGGTTGGCAGGAGCAACTAAGGCGTCATCCAACGCAATCTGTTCCGCCTTTGTGATGTCCATGATTCTGCTTAGGAAAGAGTCAATGCAGTTTATAATGTGACACGATTAATTACGCATTAGAACCTTTATGACTTTTAGCACTTTGAAGATCAGACAACTTTATTTTAACAATTTAGGAATCATGGTTTGTCTACCTAGTAGATAATTTAGATAACCTAAGTTGAATTTTAGTTAACCTTGGATTTGTCAATCTTTTAATGTCTACTTGAACTAAGTGAAGTCTTAATTTGACCTTATTTGGAAAAATTTGATCTTTAAGTGTGTTTTGTCAAGACAAGTTTGGTTCCTAAAGCCCTTTTTTCACTTGATCAGTTCACAATATAATCTGACTCGTTTGACTCATAAGCATATTAACTCGTTCGAGTCTCAAAGGAAGCCAACTCGTTCGGTTTTCAATGAAATTAACTTGTTCGGCTCATAAAAGGTTAACTCGTTTGGTTCCTAGGTGCTTAGACTCGTTCGGTTCCTAAAGGGATTACTCGTTTGGTGCTCAAAACAGATTACTCGTTCGGTTTCAAAGCTTAACCAATTCATGAAACATGATTTTCATTTATGGGTTTATCAATAATGACTTGTTTAAACCTAAGAACACATTGGTTGTAGGTTTATCATCATACAAATAGCACAAAACCATAAAATCATGTAAACCGAGTAAACTAACAAGAATGAGTCCAAGACTACATTTAAATGAATCTAGCACTTAGCAAGAATGCACATCATTTCAATCCCACACAGAACCCATAACATTTATACAACATTTCCTTTAAACCCATATTTTCAATCGAATATATAGAACCAATACATGCAAAACAAAACCAAATCCAAAACTATTAAAAATAGATGTTCTACACTCCAAAGGAAACAAAAATCCCTCATTCAATTTATGGTTTTAAAAGGTTCGATTTGGACAAACCCTAATTTGACAATTGGGGTTTATTGAGATCAAGACTAAGTAAAATCATAATTTGAGTGAGGCTTGAGTGATTCGGAGTGTAGAGAACACTTGGATAATAATACCTTAAGCTTGAATTTTATCTTGAAGCAATGGATTGAGAGTTACAATTGAGAGAGGATGCGTATGTGTGTTTTGAGTGTGTGTGGGTAGATGTGAACAGTAACGAGTAATGATAATGGGTGTGTGTGTTTATTTAAGTTTAGATTATAACACCTATAGTCCCTTACGTTTCATCACCCTTTTATT
>BQNB010142211.1:0-15320 GCA_026074375.1 Tanacetum coccineum | reverse complement strand
ATCCTACTAAATGTAAATGACAAGTAAATAAATGCACGAAAATAAGTAAACAAGAAATGACAATTAAACACGTATGAATAAAAACATAAACGGGAATTAAAAACACGACATTTAAAACCTAAATTATCTAAAATTAAACCTAAAATGATTTTTCTAATTTTCCTAATCCTATTTTACTAACTTATAAGAAAAGGCTAAGGAGATTCTTAAACGAGAACACTTAAAGCTTAAAACAAAGAAAACGGGAACGAAATCCCGTTCTTTAAAAAGTGAAATTTCAAAATATTAACCTTACGAAAGTAAATTTCAAACCTAAGCCTAGATTATGATAAAAGAAAATTTTATAAAAAAGAAAATTATTTTTTTGATTATTTTTCTATTTTTTAAAGTTTTTAACAAAAATAAATGATTAAAAATACTAAACTTTGAGTTAAAAATCTAAGAAAAATACAAAAAATAGCTTATGATAAACAGAATGCAGGAAAAATGTAAAAACTTAAAAGGCTAAACTAAATAAGCCGGGAAAAAGCTTTTAAGCACTCGAAGTGCTTTTTTATAACAAAGTATCAAAAAGGTGATAAAAGATTTTAAACTGCACCTTAGGACGTAAAAGTCCCAAGGGCGCAGTGGTGAGTGTGTGTTGTGTGTTGTGTTATAAAAGGTGAGGAGGGTAGAGGTCCAGGGTTCGAGCCTTGCTCATCCTGGATTTCCCCTCTTCCCCTTTTTTTTAAACTTTGAAAAGCAAACTTGTAGAATAGCTAATAATAAGCAAAATTTATAAAATAAGCTTTTTATAAAAAACAAGAAAATAAGCTAAAATTAGCTTAAAACAGACAGAAACACTTTAACTCTTTTTTAACTATTTCTTAAAACACAAGTATACTAATAAGCTAAAATAAGCTCAAACCAGATCAAATAAGCTATGGCTACCCTAAAACTACCCTAATAAGCTAAACTGAACTAGAAATAAGCAAAATGAATAAGCCATAAGCTAAAAATAATCCAATAAGCACTTTAACAAAAACTGTTAACTAAACAGTCCCTTAAGGAAACTTTGAGCTTTTTTTCAATAAGCTAAAGGATCCTTATGGACTTTTGGCTTATATCAATAAAATCCTTGACCTAAAAGCTACTTAAAACTGCTTTTGAAAACTATTTTGAAAATCAAATGCTTAAGGAAAAAGCTAAAAATTCATTTTACTGTACTTTTGGTTATTGAATAAAAAGACAAAAAGCAAAATTGCAGATCTAAAACAGGTATTCAAATAAGCTTTTTAAACTAAAATAAGCTCTAATCTATCTAGAATATCCTAAAATCTATTTTAGCTATAAAAATCAAAACCTAAAAACTACTTTTACTTGCTAAATTTTAAGCTTTAAAATGACTATTTGTCTGTTTCTATGAACTAATGCAGTTTGCACTTAAATGACCAAATCTTAAAATTAACAAATGCAGGCTTAAGGATTAGCTTCTAGCATTTATAAAATACCAAAATAACAACAAATTCACTGAGGTTAACAGCTAGAAAAAACTAGAGCTTAAAATGCATCCTAAACTGAATTAGTGATCACATATGCTAGCTACTCTTAACAAACTTTTGAAAACTTGATTAAATCTAACAAAGACCTTAAAAACTAATCCTATAAACCATAATATGATATTTAAAATTAATCTAAAGGACCAAATGGTCCCAAGCAGTACTAACTTGAGTTAGTACTGCTTGAACCAAACACCCCTTTAAATATCTCAAACACATATTCAACTTATAAAATCAAGAGATACAGCTTAAAACTCAGGTACCAGATATTAGAAAGCTTATTATAAACCTAATGAACATATTTAAACAGCTAAATAAGAAAAAATTATAAACTATAAGGTAATGCTACTATTTTTGGTTTATATGACTGTTTTATAAAAACTACTTGCAGACTAAAATTTAAACTAGCAAATGAACATTTTAAGCTTTAATCAATAATAACAAACAGACTTAAGCTAAATTCAACAATGATAAGAAAATAATAAGCAGAAAAGTCTTTGAGCTAAAATTAAAGTAAAAAAATTTTTGTACCTTTATCCCTTGCTAAAGGATGGATCAAATAATCCTAATAAGCTCTATGACCTACCCATCTTAAAAATAAGCATTCTAAAAACCCATAAGCTCTTCCAAATTTAGTTTATCATCCAAATTGAGCTTAAAATCCAAAATTCTTAATCAATAACTTTTGTAACTAAAATTCCAAACTCAAACAAGCTTAAATAAGCTTATTTGAGCTGATGAACTTAATAGAGAGTAATGTAGCTAATTAATAGCTTAACACCTTATTTTGAAATTACTTTAGCATTAATGAAAAAGGAAAGTTAAAGCTCAAACAGAATTTTATTAAATGAAAAAGAAGATTACATTGCTTGAAAAAGAAATTACATAAAAATAAATGACAATAAGCTGAAAAATAAGCTATAAGCTAATCTACACTACTACTCTCAATTATCCTACTCCTAGTTACTCAATTATGTGTGTTGATGCTTCTTTATATAGCCTTCAAAGGATGATTCTAGATCCAGGGACGCTCCCCTCTTTTCTCATCTCGACCATTTATCCATAACTGCCTTCATACTACTTTGATCTAAGCCGTCTATTGCCTGCCACGTTAATTCCACCAATGAGAATGCACGTGATTGCTAACGTGTCATTCCCTTTGACGTCAGGGATGACGTATGGGTTTCTAGAAGAGTTCTTTCATTAAACGAGGGTAATTTGAGTGTATGTGTGCAGGGTAAAAATGGGGAGGAAGGTGAACTGTGAAACGGGATTTTCCCGCTCTCTTTTCTTCTTATACGTTTATGTTTGACCCGGGAAATTGGGTGGGTTGAGTTGGGCTAAGGTTTATATCAAAAAGACTTGGGCTGGTGTTTGGGCCACGGTTAAAAGGTAAAGGGTTATAAGGAATTTGGTTATTAATAAAACTTAACGATCGTTAGTCCTCAGTTATCAAAAGACTAACGATGTTAATCATTTAGGGACTAAAGGTGAAAATAATTTAACATTAAGGGTTTTTGGGTAATTTCCAAGGTTTTGTCATTATGTGGTTGGCCAAAGCTTAACCAATGTTGACTTTTTGCTAGAAACTCCTGGCTCTTGTGCACTCATTCCGTTCCCGTGTTCGTGTTTGTCTATTTTTTTGCTTTGATTTTGTCCATTTCTTTAATATTCGTACCTGCACATACACAAACACAAAAACAAGCATATATTTGCCATTTTTATTATGATTTTGGTCTTTTGGGTTCGTTTTATAAGGTAAAAGGTATGTGTAAAATAACACATACCCAATTCCCCCATACTAAGGTATTGTCGTATCCTCATGCAATGCTATAAGTAAGCACTTAGAAAACTAAGAATCTCGATCCCCCTCGACTAATTACCTCGAAAAGTAGCTAAGTGTTCATCGAGGTGAATTAAAGAATCAAGAGTTTAGAGAAGCCTTATTTTTACCATTATTGAAGATATACGCTCATTACCACTAATATTTTTTTTCTTCTTTTTTTTAGCAACTAACTAATTTGACTTTTGTTATTTTCATAACCGTTAGGGATCATAGAACAAGATGCATTTTGATCCGAAAATGCCCTCAAAAAGGATAAATTCATCGTTCTCGACTTTTCACTCGCTCCAAACCAAGCTTAAAATGAAATCACAGTTAAACATCAGTTAAGTTGCTGACACTACTCATATTTGCAACTTGTGAACTTTTCACTCCCGACAATTATTATATCTTAGGTGAATGTGCTATTTTGAATTTCAACCGTGGATCAACGTTTTACAAAATTCTATGTTTCACGTTCCACCCGAGAATAATGAGTTTGAAGGCGAGATCATCCCATGTAGCGACTTTCGTCTCGGCACATCCCAACCTTGCGGCTAAGTGACCAGGCTTTTGACACCCCACAGAGATTAGTATCGGGACTCACGGACCTTAGGTTTCAAAAACTCTCAGGTTTCCCGTTTACACATAGCTTATTTAAAAACTTAAAATAGTCAAAGTTCAAAAGCATATTTAAATTTAACAAAAAGAGATTTATTTATTAATTCACACTTAATATTAAACATAACATTGATGCAATTGTAACCCTCGACCTTTTAGAAGGCTGCAACATCGGTTGTGAGCCGGCAAGATGCAGCAAACTTTTATCAGTCTCGGATTTTTATTCTTACTATGGGCTTTCTTTAGAAGGCTGTAACATCAGTTGTGAGCCGGCAAGATGCATCAAACTTTTATCAGCCCACAGTTTACATTTTTTTTTTCATTTTCATCATTATTCATAAATAAATATGAGATATATATATATATATATCTATATATATATATATATATATATATATATATAGAAGACTTCTTTTTGAAAAATTCAAGTATAAATTTGAACTAAGACTAAAATTTTTGCTATACACTACATAAAAATTGTTGATTTAAGTTTAATTTCCAAAAATAGCACGTATATTAATCCGGTTAAGAGCTTATGGGAGAAAAAGCCACAAATTACTTACATGAGCTCTTAATATTATCCAAATAATCCGTGATTAGCATCCACTGATGCTTAACCAATCATTTTTCGTTCTCGCAAAATTCGGCGATGCATTAGCCTAAAGTAAGGAATCAAGCTAGACTCGAAACACGCTCCGATCAAGTAAAAATTTGTTTTTTCTTATTCTACCAGCTGGAAAAAGTCAAATTGTGACAAAACACTTATTTTTTTATTTTTGAAAATGGTTAAAAATTTTTTCATTTTTTTGAAAATTTTAGTGGGAAAACAGGGTACGTGAGAACAACGGCTGCATGCACAATCAAATCGATAGATTCCCCTCAACTAATACTACACATTTGTCCCAATGTGAGAATTAACCGCCATACTAATTTCAATACATAATCTTGATATAAAGATCTATAAAACGCAAATCGGTAGATTGCTTCTTGTGGGGTCTAGGATTACTATAGTCCCTCCTTAATTCCCTTTTCTCCACAATTTCTATAAGTATTGTGCATTTTTGAACTCTGTCCCATTATCACACCGTATTCCTTTTAACCGTTTTTATTTAGCTGGTTTCATTAAGGCAATAAATTCTTTAAGACATAAAATTGTTTCATCCTTAGTACCAAAATAGAAATTCCAATAAAACTCTAAAAGTCAATCAGTAACTACCAAGAGTCAGTACTTCTGGGTCAATAATCCTTATATGGTAGGACCAAAAAGGTCCCATAGCAGCAATTACAGAGGTTCAGTAATAAGTCTCACAACAGCAGAAATGTGCTTGTAAGAAGCCTTATGTTTGCTTTCCTTTGTTTGCAAGGCAACACATTTGTGTTCATAATGAGAACACCTTGCGAGGTAACCTTCAACCAGCACCTTCCTTCGCGACTTGTTGATGTTTGAAGTTCACATGAGCATCCTTCTGTGCCATCTGTGGATTCATTCAAGTATGCTTTTGCTACTAAACAAGTAACATTTATTTCTGTTGTAGTTCTGAGATCTGAAGGTATAGAGATCCACATTCCAGGAATTTGAGTACCAAAACCTGACTCTCATCAGGTAATTGGAAGTCTTCTGTAAGCACCAAACATTCAGTGCTGTGAAGAGAACTTTGTTCTTATTATCACAAGATTTGTGATAACAGAGAACAAGTTAAAGTGCTTGCATTCTTCAACATAGAAGAACAGTTTCCAGTCAAGCTTTGATGTCCTTATGGTGCCAGTTTCTTGATATTCTGCATCTCCACCTCCAAATTTGACAATCCCTCCCTTGACTGCACAAAATCATCAAGCTTCTCCTTGTTCCTGTCATAACTCTCTGAGCAACCGCTGTCAACTATACCTATGTCATTATCTGTACTAGATTATCCTACCAATCATAATACAACAACAACATTAGTAGTACACTTGAGAGACCCAAGCCAGTTCTGACTTGAGCCTTGCCTTGTGGACATAAGTGTGAAACCATGTGGATTGATGAGATCCACCATTACTCTTGGACCCCCAAAATTGTGGTCTTTTATTCCTCCAAGAGTAACCTGCCGAGGTCTTAACAGCAGTACCCCATCGTCCCTTATACATAGGGTCATATAAGTTAGGCCAATACATATTATTAAAATATACAGATGATGGTCTGAAAATATGTCTAGCAGCAGGATTATGCAACCAGCAGAAACTTGTCTACCCCACAGAAACTGGTGCTGGCTTTTAGACCACCAGCAGGATTTGGTCTAGCCATCAGAATTGAATTGCTTCTGTAATTCTACTAGCAGCAGGATCAGATCCACCAACAGTAACAGATGCTGGGAAGTCCTACTACCAAGGTGCAAGGAACAGATGCTCGCTTTTAGATTTACAAGGACAGACTCAACACAATTATAAAAGTCCCAAACTTAATCCAAATTCAATTACTACCACAAACAAAACATTTCTTAACACGCACAGAATTGGTTTTTTTTTTATTTTTTTTTTTTTTTTTTTTTTTTTTACACACATTCCTATTGTGTCATTCCACTTTTATTACAAAAGATCCTAGGAGATTTACATTCTCCAAACTAGAAAAACTAGGACTAGCCAGCAGTGAGTTTGGGTCTTCAACATCAGACTCTGTCAAAGTCCTTGATATCAACACAGGTGAAGTCTTTGGTCTTGGTCGTGAGGCCTTAATCACAGATGCAATAGTCTTTGAGTCTAGAAGACTTGTCACTGTTATCACAAGAGACCAAAGTCATTAGATTTCTGAAAAGAGTTTCATAAGTTTTATTATCAGACTTTGACCAAACTTACCAGTGTTTCCTCTAATGGTCAGACTTGTATGGGGTGGGCATATAAGTTCCATGATGGAGGGAGGAACTGGCATGCTCTCCCCCCATACTTGACAAACCATGAGTAAAGAGGTTTATCCTCCACACAGGTTCTCGGTTCAATACACTAGGGTGTCGACCAATCAAACACTTCGTCTTTCCAAAGTAATCTTTAAAATCCTAGACCAATTTTTAGTTCTTTGGTAGACATAGAGCTATTATCAACTTTTTTCAAGTCTGGAAACTGCCCTTCCCCACTTTCCAAATCTAGCTCATGTCGCTTCAAACTTAACGTCCCATGCTTTCTTTTTCTTTTGTGCCTGATCATTATTTTTCAGTAAAACTCAATGTGTTAGTGGTGTTTTTCTAGATAGCAGATAAAATCTAAATCTTTTCTTTCTATATGGCAATCTGAGTTTTATGGTACCAATCTTTTTGTGATTCTAATGTTTAAAACAGCATTCTGATATGCCTGAACTTTAATGGGAACAATCATTATACAAATCTATCAAGATTAATTATACAAATTATTAAGATCATTAATTTTAGAATCACAGCCACTGGGACAGTTTTGTACTAGGAAAAATGCCCCATGCAACCAAACTCAGCAAGCAACCTCAGAAACATCAGCACACCATTATTCAGATGAAGCCGCCAATCATACCCCTATACCATTCTCCAAACCTCACCAGTCTTTTTTTCTGCCGCATGATCCGATCATTCACATGGAATCAACTGAACCAAAAGCTTTTGGTTAGTCTGTTTTAACTTCTGTGACCTTAAAAGCAGATACCTGACCTTATCATCACTGTCTTCACATTACCCTCCCTAGCAAAAATGTCCCAATGAAGACATTTGTTAAGCATCTAACCATCCTTCTGTCAAATCTGGCAGGTTGCTGATTGGTATAGTTCATCTTTCGTCTGGCCTTTCTTCTCAAATCTGTTAAACCTCAGGATAGCATAGCCATTGCCACTTCAAGTCCAATTCTTCTTCCATCTCCAACCGATCAACCTGTCAAAAGTCTTCATAGACATATCTTGATGTGGTTTCATTCTCAGCAACCAAAGAAATGCAAAACACATTCCATTATGCAGTCAGAAACGACCAAGAAATGTCTGAGAAACTGATGGAACAAACTCGTGTTATTAGAATCATTAAGCTTTGAGCCAGAGCTCAGGCAGCGCCGATGAAGCAGAATGAGTGGGAGCAGTAAGCAGCTTTCACACCATAACTATGACCAAATTCTGACATCAAGTCAAGTGACGCTTTGTTTGTTATACAGGTCATCAACTCATTGATTCAAGACCACCTCTTGTTTTTAATGCCAAGGCAACTTGTGACCACGAGGAAGGAAGTGCTCTTAGAAATTTCAGGTTGATGTCATCATTGTCTGGCCTTGCCTGCACTTGATTCAACTGGCTCAGAATCTTCTGAAACCTGTCATAACCCTGTAGTAGGCCTTCCTTCTTCTGTCCACAGAGAATTCTGTAAACTTGCTGTTTTGAGCATGTCTTCCTCCATCTTCCTTTGATTCTTCAATCCCAATCACACACCAAACCTAGCCTTAACTGCCATCTAAATATCCCTTGCATCATCATAATGATGAAAATCGGGCATATGATCTTCAGGTAGAGCCTGAAGCAACAAGGTTCTCACCTTATTCTCCCTTTGTACAGCAACATGCTCATCAAGAGAGACAGGAGGATGAACAATTGTATTTCCTTTCGCATCTTTTCCTAACCTCTTTGGACTGTTCCCTTGCTGAACAATCCTCCAAAGATTATGATCAGCATTCTATATCCCAGTACTCCATCTCATAACCCATATCTCATAATTGTCCTTTCTCCAGATAAGGAAATTTGCATTGTTAGCAAGAGAATCGAGGCTATATAGAACTGTTTGAAACTGTTGTGACTGGACATTGGTTAGGGGACTGTTGACCAGTTTGGTTGGCTCTGAGTAGTTGATTCTGTTAAAAGTGAACCAGCATGTTGTGAGAAGATAGATTGATTTGTTGTGAGAAACAGGTTGGTGGGAAAGGCAGTTGAGTAGAATGTAGTAAATGGTTGTGTGATCAGGTAATAAAATTCCGGAGGTATCATCTGAAGTAAAACGAAGGTGAAGCAGATGGATGGGTTAGATAAGTGAATGTTGACTGAGTAGGTATAGAAGGGCATGGGTTCTGACATAGTACTCCGGTTAGAGAAACAAAATTTTGTTGTGTAACGAGTGATTCTTCCTCTATCAGAGGCTCTCCTCCAGGCTCTGATACACTTGTTAGATCTAGAACTAGATAGATCTTCTAGCCTTTGTGGTTGTATAGTCTATTAATCACAAGTATAGTAACTGAGAGACTCTAAACAAACGTTTATTGCGGAAACTAAACAATGCAGTATAAAGAAGAATAAATATAAACAATGATTCCTCAAATGGATCCTCTATGATAATATAACTGTTTTGTAATTCGTAATCGTGCCAATCCCAATGCTAAAGGTATTCTTTTATAGAGAAGAAACCCTAAATTGCTAAACAAGATTCCTAAAAACGCGTAAGAGATATACATCAATCTCTTTCTAATATATCTCATTCCTATATTAATGAGAATAATATCTAAGAATAAAACTATAAATTCCCTTAATTACATTAATCACAGTCATAAATAAGACAGACAGATTCTATCTCTGTCAGCAAAAACGAGAACATGACCAGCAGAAACATAATTAGCAGGAACGACTTAATGCCATCAGCAGAAACGAACATCTCTAACAGCAGAAACGACACTTAGTCGTTTTCAATTATTCCCAACAAAAGCCGTTTATTAATTATGCTAAAGATAAAACCGTTTAGTCGATAAATTCAATATCGGAATCCATAAAGAAGCTGAGGATAGAAGCTTCGAATGTATGAATGGACAAAGACCATGAACACGAGATCTCAAATCACGTGCAATCCTGGACAATAAAAATCACAAAAAACAACAAAAAACGGAAAAATAAAGAGGCAAGCCTCTTCACATCATTGTTTAGAAAACAGATAAGAAATATAAACGCTAGTTTTGTTAATCGAGTCACATCGCTTGTGACTCAACCCGAGATTAGGTTGTCCATGGGGTAACAAATGGAAAAGAAAAAATCTCATCGGATGCTTTCAATTAAGTTTGATAAAACATTTAAGCACATGAAGAGTTTCGATACCGATGAGATGCCACCGGCATCTTAAATTGGAAAGATGTCGGGTCAAAAATAGTGTCTTCCACTCCCGTCGAGAGAAGTAAAGGAGATCCACATGGATAAGTGAAGAAACGGAAGAAAAGTCCGAATGACAAATGTGAAGGAATCGCCATCTTCAACATTTTGGGAAACATTAATCTCACCTCCCCCTGGATCAAAACATTCTCTTTAATAAGCTCATCTAAATATGTTTAATTCACGGGTGTATCGGGCTCAAAATTTAAGCAAATCTCAACATCCGGTGGTTCTGGAGACGGATCATCATAAAGATCAAAATGAAATGATTCAATGGATAAACATTAAAGCACATGAAAGTTCTATCCCGATGAGATGTCACCGGCTCTAAGTGGAGATGCCGGGGTCAAAAATGGTGTCTTCACTCCCGGTGGAGAGAAGTAAAGGAGAATCCACAGGGTAGGTGAGATATAGGAGAAAAGTCTGAATGACAAATGTGAAGGAATCGTCATCTTCAATATTTTGAGAAACATCAATCTCACCTCCCCATGGGTCAAAACATTCGTCTTCATTAAGCTCATCAAAATTATTTATTACGGGTGCATCGGGGTCAATATCGAAGGTAAAACGCTCAAACTCAGGAATCGAATCTTCGTAAAGTAAGTCGTTAAGAAAAACGATATCCCCCTCCGAGTCTAAATCACTCTCAATACCTAGTGGTATCGAGTCTTCCAGAACAAGAAATGTATCAACCTCCTCTACAAGAAAGTCACTATCTACAACTAGCATAGGAGAAAAGGAGGGGTATTCAAGCACAAAAGGAATAGACGGAGTGAGTTTCAACGCTTCGATCTTATCAATGAGAAGATTGACGTTTAATAATTTCTCACGAAGAATCTCGTCCTCTATTTGAAGAATTTCATCATCAATTTCTCCTTCTTCTTCTTCATCAAAATCGTCTTTATCATAATCGTCTTCATCAATTCCCGGTAAAATTGGATCAATAAAATTGAGTTCACCGGCGAACTCCTCGGGGAAGAAAATCAATCTTAGAAGATGTGATCGAACTATCTCGACTAAGCAAAGAGTTAATAAGTCCACATTTGGCATCAAAATAATCACAAGATGACACATCACAAATATCTTCGGGGATACCCTTAAACTCACTTGGGATTGGAACAAGATTCTCAACACTAGAATTTTCCGTTTCTAGAATAGTGTTAAGATGCTCGTCCCCCATATTTAGAGAGTTATCGGGCTCCTCGATCGGTAAGTTTGGTGTGATTGCTTTATGTTTTCTATATATAACAGTATACTCATCATCATTATTATAGAAGGTAGGATGATTCAAACTTGGACTATTAATAAATTCAGATAGTTCCTCATTAATATTTCACACATCTTCAAGGAGTTTACTCATCAATTATTGAATATCTTTTTGTTGATATTGCTTGTCCGTAAAAGCATGCTTAATTTCGGAAAATCTCTCCCAAGCTACCAATAAAACCTTTGGTATTTCTCCAAAAGGTATACGACTAAACTTCCTTAAGAAGGTTTGAATGGCTTTCATTAAGTCTTCTCTAGCTTGCAACACTTCTTCACTCGTTTCTTGAGGAGAATGATGAATGACAGGATACTACGGGGGTTGAAATTGGTCAAAACCAGAAGAATTAGAATTAGATAAATTTTGGTTCATCGGTTGACACTGAAAAGTCGCGTGAGGACCCCCACAGTTCTCACAACAAAGATTTTGTTGTGGACAACTTGGTGAAGTTGGTGGAAAATTATTATCGAAGTTTTGATCGAAACACGGGTTCTGATTGTAAACAAACAGAACTTGAGGCAAACAATCGTAATTATAATGAGCATCGTTTCCACATAACTCACAAATATTCGTCTCGTATTAGGGTTGTGGAGGGTAGTCAGAAAATTTTTGAGATTCATTGAAAGAATTTGGATTTGGATTATAATCAAATGAATATCCATCTCTTGAAGCGCAAAATGAACAAAATCCTCCTTTTAACGGGCCTTCACACCCACAACAAGTGACTGGCTTTCCATCACCATAAGTGCAATTTAAACAAGTTCCAAGTAGAAGATTAACACCATACTGCGGACACGTACATAGATAATAATAAAAGCCATCACATGGTTGTCCACACCCGTTACACTCAGTTAGTTTTGTTAAGTAACGTCATAAGAAAGAATAAACAATATAGAGGATAATGAAGAAAGAATTTAATCCGATAATGAGGTAACGGAGTTATTTTGGTGCTTTTGATAATATTATGAGAAAAGAAATTAAAATAGAAAGGATAAATATTTTAGTACCGAATTTAAACGTGCACGGTAGTCTCAAAAAAGACGTACAAGAAATCGGAGGAGTTGGTAAGCGCGTGGCACTACTTTAGAATATCCCTTTCCTTTTGGTGTTTTGATCAAACCCCGGCCTTAAACTTTCGTACGTTAATCTAAAGGTGAGCTTCGTTAACATTGATAACAAACAGTTATTTTTAAAATAAAAGAACAATAGAGTGTAATTTTTTTTGTGTTTTTATGGTTTTATTAGTAATTTTTCACAAATGAAACCGATAACTCACGAGAAGGTTCTTCAAAAACTCTAATTTCGAACGACTACACAATAATAGTAACAACTTCCCTCAGCCCCCCCCCCCCCCCCCCCCCCCCCCCCCCCCCCCCCCCCCCCCCCCCCCCCCCCCCCCCCCCCCCCCCCCCCCCCCGGCTGCGGCGCCAAATCTTGTATCGCTCCGGAACACGCTCGATATATAATATAATATATATAGTATATAAGGATTATATCAAATAATAGTATAGTAAGTATTTTCTGTCGGGTTTGAGAAACAAACTTTTAACCAAAGTTGTCTCAAAAACCTCCCGGGTCGTTTTCCCTCGACGAAGCGTGAATTGAAAATCGGTTAAGTCCGTGATCGCGCGTTTTGAATGGTTTCGAAGATTTTGATTTGGTTGTCTAAATCCTACTAAAAATAAATGACAAGTAGATAAATGTACGAAAACAAGTAAGTAAGAAATGACAATTAAACACGTAAGCATAAAATGTAAACGGGAATTAAAAACGCGACATTTAAAGCCTAAATTATTTAAAATTAAACCTAAAATGATTTTTCTAATTTTCCTAATCCTATTTTACTAACTTATAAGAAAAGGCTAAGGAAATTCTAAAACGAGAACACTTAAAGCTTAAAAAAGAAGAAAACGAGAATGGGAACGAAATCCCGTTCTTTAAAAAGTGAAATTTCAAAATATTAACCTTATGAAAGTAAATTTCAAACCTAAGCCTAGATTATGATAAAAGAAAATTTTATAAAATTTTTTTTTTATATTTTTTATATTTTTTTATGATTTTTAAAGTTTTTAACAAAAATAAATGATTAAAAATACTAAACTTTGAGTTAAAAATCTAAGAAAAGTATTAAAAATAGCTTATGAAAAACAGAATGCAGGAAAAATGTAAAAACTTAAAAAGATAAACTAAATAAGCCGGGAAAAAGCTTTTAAGCACTCGAAATGCTTTTTTATAACAAAGTATCAAAAAGGTGATAAAAGATTTTAAACTGCACCTTAGGACGTAAAAGTCCCAAGGGCGCAGTGGTGAGTGTGTGTTGTGTGTTGTGTTATAAAAGGTGAGGAGGGTAGAGGTCGTGGGTTCGAGCCCTGCTCACCCACGATTTCCCCTCTTCCCTTTTTTAATTTTTTTTGCAAAAACTTTAAAAAGCAAAGTTATAGAATAGCTGAAAACTAAGAGCTTTTGTAAAAGAAATGTTTTTTAAAAATCACTATATAAGCTGAAAACAGCTTATTGATATGACAGAAAGCATTTAACCCTTTTTAAGCTTTTCATTAAAACTCACATTTACTAATAAGCTAAAATAAGCTAAGGACTAAACTAAATAAGCTACAACTATCCTATATTATCCTAATAAGCACAGATAAAGAAAAATTAAGCAAAGAATAAAAGCCATAAGCTGACAAATCATGAAAAAGTACTTTGGTGTATGACAAATTTCAAAACAGACAAAACAACTACCTTGAGCTTAATTTTCACTAAGCTAATGGATCCTTATGGACTTGTAGCTTATACCATTTTAAAGACTATATAAAAAGCTACTTAATACTATAAACAAATTTCATTTTGAAATTCAAATAAGCACTTAAAAAGCTAACTGAAAAGGCTACTTGTATAGATTAACTATGTTTTTGGTTTTTTAAGGAAAAGACTAAATAAGCTAATACTGACCCTAATAAGCGATAAACTACTTAAAAATTATCCTAATAAGCTAGTTTAAACAGGAATTAAGCAAAAACTAAGGACTTATAAGCTAAAAAATCTCAAATAAGCTATTTGGGAAGAAACTCTTAATCCAAACAGTCCCTTAAGGCAACTTTGAGCTTATTTTTGAATAAGCTAAAGGATCCTTATTGTTAGGAATAATTGTAATACTTAGTTTCTACTAGTAGGTAAGTAGTTCCTACTGGTAGAGTAGTAGTTCCTACTCGCAGGTATGTAGTTCCTGCTGGTAAGGTTATTATCATAGTTAGTCCTGGTAGGCTAAGTCTAGTTCCTACTGGTAGAGTACTTAGTCCTGGTAGAGTCAAATAGTTATTCCAGGATAAGGTTTTAGTTAGTTAGAGACGAGGATATGCATGAGCTAAATTAGGAAGAGTCATGCATATTATTCTCACGTGATTTTAGGAGATGCTGATTAGGGTTTCACTACTATAAAAAGAACCCACGACTTAGGGAAACAAACAGATCTAGAAAACATAATTCTCCTTGTTCGTTAATAGAAATCCATAGAAGGATCTTTTAGTTTTTATTAGTCCTGTTCTTCTTATTAGTTGTGTCTATATTCCGCGTAGACATTAGCTTTTCTAAGCAAGAGTCTCTCTTGTGTTTAGCTTGTGATTACATAGGCTATTCACCATCCTTAATAGGCAGTAAAGAGATCTTTTAAAATGTGAGAAAACAGTAATTATCCATTTAAATAGGAAACCCTTTGACAAATAAAATGCCAAAAATATGGTAACTTTTAATGAAGATAAAACTCAATTTAATCTACCAGCATGAACGAACATAACTAGCACAAAGAAAAGTCAACCAGAAGAAAATTAACATTACCAGTAGGAAGTGGTCAGCCAGTAGGAAAAATGGAAACTACCAGTAGGAACTCTGGTAACACCAGAGGGAACTCTTTTTCATCAAAATAAGGCCACCTGGTCCATGTAGAACACTAGAAAATCACTAATCCACCCTCTTGAACCATTA
>BQNB010142210.1:0-17165 GCA_026074375.1 Tanacetum coccineum | reverse complement strand
ATAGTGGCACTAGGTTTTGAAAGAGTAGTATCAACAACATTTTTCCCTTTAAGTTTCCTTAATTCATTTTTCAATGCTGCAATAGCAAAAACCTTTTTTTTGTAGTTGAGCATTTAAATCTGAATTTTCAACAAACTTTTGTTGGTTTGAGTAATTAAAGAGGCACAATGTTTGTTGGATTGAACATATGTCTTTCTAATTGAGTCAAATTGGTCTTTGTAAATTGATTTCAAATTCTCTTGTTCTTTTCTTAAATTTTCATTTTCAAAAAGTAATTTTGCCACACTATGCTCCAACTCAATGTTTATCGTTTCAATCTCATCAATGTATTTCTTTACGTTTTCCACACTATCTTTTCCATTTAAAGATTTAATCTTATCCTTCAACTTTCTTATGACCCTTTCCTTTCCTTGTGACTAAGCTTTCAATTCATTTATTTCAAATATGTGAATAAATGTAGGAGCATTTTGGTTTTCATGAAAATTGTCCTTTTGAAAAATTTCTTGATTGAGTTGAGTTGTTAATTCCAAAGAAATACAATGCTTTTCGAGTGTTGAATAACTTTTCAAAAGTTTATCGTAAACATCTTTTCAATCAAATCTTTCTTTTTGAGAAGCTCAGCCTCAAGTACCAGACACTTATTGTATTCGTCCACACATGACTTATTCACATTAAGAATATCCACAGAATTCACAGCAATATGCACAATTTCTTGAGACATGATTTGTTTCAAGAGTTGATCATAATCAATGCTAATCTGTTTGATTTGAATTTTAAAAGCGTTTTTGTCTACAGAATACTGATCAACAGCCGCTTCCATTTGGTTAAACATAGTTTGAACTTCAGTAATTTTATCTAAAAGAGTTTTATCAAACGCATTAAATTTATCTATTAAAACTTTTAAAAATGGAATTATTTCAGTCACAAAACAAGCTTTTGTATGTTCCAAACCCCACGCACCTGCCGTTATAGCATCATATGTCGTTCTCTTTTTCATGACCTTGTCAAAACTAGCGAGTTGATATTTTAGCTTTTTAAGACTTTCATTTACTAAACTTACCTTAGGAAGTTCACTAGGAGCTTCAATTCTAATAGGTATATGTGACTTAACAGATGTGTCAGGATTATAGTTCGAATGTTTTAACCAGAAAGCTTGTTCTGTGGACAATTCTTTTTGAGTGAAAAAACGTTTACCAAAATCTTCTTTTATTTTATTCAATTTTGAATAATCAATTGGAGAAATATTAATTTTCTGTTTTAGTGAAATTGGATCATTTTGTTTATCAAGCATCTTTGATCGACTCTCTTTTTCCAAAATCAATGTCTCTTCATCATCAATCACAGAAATCACAGCATGTTCTTTAACAATAACACTAACATCATATAATGTTGGTTTAATCCGCTGAGCTTTTTTAAGATTGAACGAATTTTGATAACCAAGAGCTTGTTTGTGAGTATCATCGTAAGAAACTTGTGGTTTTGTTAGCATATGCATTGCTTGCGTAGATCGATACATCTTACAAATGATATTTTCCAGTTTATTATTTTGAAACAATTTCTTTGTCAATGTATTTAGACTCTTTTTCTTTAGATTCTGTTTTGAAAACAGTTAATGTTTTTGATAAAGATTCCTTTTCTTTGACATGATTAGAAAGAGTTTCTTTAAGTGTATCGATCTCCTGCTGAAAAGCTGCAAGGTTTGCATTGCTATTCCGAATTAAGTCATCCATTTGAGAATCTATAAATTTTTCACGTTTGTTCAAATCTACATTTTGTCTTTATTCAAAAATGGCGACACGTTCTTTGTATCTCTTAAGCTCAGCGGTTAATGATTCATTTACCATTTTATTTGTTTGATTTTCCTTATCTAAATTAGCTACATGATCAATCATTTGTTAAACCAAAGATAGAACCAATAAATCATTTGGTGTAGAAGAATTAGTATCCTGAATACCGGCATTTTGTGACTCTTGTAGATATTAAGATTAAGGAATGATATTGCTATCACTGTTTATCTCATCATCTGGATAATCATCAATACCTGTTTGTTTAAAATACGGCATCTCTTACACATCCTGATTAATCATATCATTCGGATAAGAATCATAATATGGTACCTCAGAGAGAACATCAGGATCACAGCTTGAAAGATTTTCCATTAGAACCGCTTTAGCCGAGGATATATCATCACAATCCGAGTCATAGGCATCCAAGTCTTCAGTCTGGAAGGCTGAATTTTAAGGGATTGTCTGTTGAGCAACTTGAACTTCTGCTATTCCAGGGTTTGCTATGAATGAAAGTTGTTTTTCATCCAATATCTGACGAGCTTCTTGTGCTTCGACTAACATCAAGTTCTCCTTAAACCTTGCGAAACTTCTTGGTCTCTTTGGCTGAGTGCACTATTTTGCCATATGCCCTTCCCCCAGAAAATTATAACACTTCACAACCTTTTCTTGACCAACTACATAGTTTCCTTTTGAGGTTGTAGCAATTCCTTAGTTTCCAGTGCCAGCAAAACTCTGAGTTTGTCTTCTTTGAACTTGTTGAACGGTGACTCTTCCATCTTGAATGGTTGCCTAATTTCTAGGATTGGAATACGTTCTGAGTTGATTGTTTAAAGGTGGAAACCTTGATGCCACAACAGATAGGAATCCCATTGATTTGTTGATGCATTCAATCAGATCTTCTCCTTGCTGATATGTAGGAACAGCGAGACCAGAATCCAATTGAGGAAATTCAGCTTGAGATTAAAGTATCACTGGCAAAGACATGAATGGTTGTGTGGAAACTAATTGTTGTTATGGATTGACTGGAGTGTGATGGTGTTGATGATGAAAAGGTACTGCATAAATTGGGGTGAAATGTTGAGGAGGTGGATACATTAAAGAACCTGAATGTTGTGGAGACTAAGAGGGATTGTATAGAGTTTGAGAGTTGGCTACCAATGCAAGAAGATCCAGATATCTTTCACGCGTGATACATACTTCATTAGCATGTCGTTCATGTTGACTAAGGTAAGCATACAACTGAGCGTAGTTGGTGGTATACAAACTCTTTTCTAACTTCACATCAGTGACAAACTTGCTCCATTCTAAACGTAACATGATTGAAACGTTGGCTCCAAGGACACGGGATGCTAAGGGTTTTTACGTACAATGCATAGGCCCCTTAGAATGAGCCTCGTTCCCTTAATCTAACCAAATAACAACGGGACAACCACAGCGAGCCTTTGCTCGGGACTGACTTGGTACGTCCACAAGACCTAACAAACCGAGTGAGAGCATGCTCATTGGTTTGTATCCAAGCCTCGTAGATACTTGGCACCATGAGACGTACCTTACTCGTACCCAAACGTAACACAGTGGAAGGCTGCCACTGTTGAAACCATGGGTTCGCAGCAGGCTACTGCCACTGTTACAGCCAAATGGGTTGCGAAAACACAGCCACACCTTTAGTTTGACCTTCAAGGCCACATCGTGATTAACCTTATAGGATAGAACCCATGCGGGTTTAAGGATGGAAGATAGTTATACATGCGTACGTATACAATGTGAAGAAGAAGAAAAACCTAGATAGAAACTATAAGTGTGCGTTTGGGTGCAAGAAAAAGACACCACTACAGTGGCTGTCAAACCCACTGTTGGGTCGACACAAATTAAAAAAAAAGGGAAAAGGAAATAGTAGCCATATGGTTTTAGTAAAAAGAAATGATACATGTACATTTTAAAACTGAAATATTAAAACTTGCAATTTAAGACGTGAGGAAGTATTGCAAAATATGCAAGTTTTCAGTCCTTTGTTTCCCATGTCCGAGACGCAACGAAATGTAAACTCGAGAGCGAAACGGATTATACTCAATAAGTTTAGAAAACTATAAAAACAACAATTCTCGACGAATTAGGAGTAATAATGACGAAATTAATTTATAAATAAATTTAACACGGTTAATATAAATTCTTTGATGCTAAAAAACATTTAAAGGCTTATTCGGGTTTAAAACTTAAAGTTTTTTAGAAATTAAAAGGTAGGAATTGAAAATAACATTCGATAAATACTATTTTAGGAAAATTAATGAATTACATGTGATAGTATGGAAAGTAAAAGGGTTAATTGTGTAATTTACTAAATGTAGAAAATAGAGGAACTAAAACTTACCATTTTGGAATTTAATCAATTATTTAAACAAAGACGACGACCCAAAAAAAAAACTGGCGAGACTACGAATTAATTAAACGACAATGCACTTGGATGACCCAATTGCATAATTCATTTCATACCTTAAGTTTTTAGAATGTAAACTCAGATTTGTCATAATTACCTTGGTGTTTTTGACCGAGCCAACTATTTTTACGTGCATGATCCATTAACAACTCATAACGATTAAAATTGACAAGGTGAATTTTCATAGCCCCTACTATAACTGTTTTAAAATCATCTTTTGGGGTGCGAACATTCTTATATTTAACATTGAACACAAGTTACCTTTACTGATTTACTATTGGGTCTAAGTCCCTATTCAACCCAACTTGCTATATTGCCCAATTTATCATGAACCGTTAATTGCTCGTAAGCGCGAATGTTATGGATAGATCTATCGGGGTTGACATCCCTGTTTGGGGTCTTGGCACATTATCCAAGCAAACACAGTTTCATTTGAAGTCAGTAACGGATGGCGTGGGTTGAACATCGGCATGGTGCTTATTAAGATGAGACATGGTACTTGTTAACGCTTCTGTGTCATGAGCTTAGACAATAGTAAATACTTTTCATTTGTGATATATAGGAATTCTATATTTCATGCTATAGTTATAAATCTTGTGGTTCATCACTATTACCAAACAACAAAACCTATGAACTCACCAACTTTATGTTGACACTTTAGCAATGTTTTTCTCAGGTGTTCTATCTTACGGAATGTAAGGAGTCTGCATTGGCATATTGGCATGTAGAGGTCTATCTCTCGTATCAAGTCCTCTTTATGCCATAAAGTCACAATCCCAAATCCAGTCTTCCATTGCAGTGAAATTTGGGGGTGTGACAAATTGGTATCAGAGCACTTGGTTATTGAGAACTAGGTTGCATTAGTAACTCCAGACTATAACTGGCTCTTAAGGACATATCAGAATAGCATACGCACTACCTATTACTATTTACTTTCTAAGCTAACAACTGCTTGGCACGATATCATTAAATAACTAAATTATCACGTGTCCGTCATGGAGAACATGTTTCATTTGGCTACACATTATCATTCACCACCTTGGAATGACATATCCTATGGATTACGCGTTTATATCATCCTAGTGCAAGGAAACTACCACGACTCTCACGAAACAATTAACCCTATAAACTAATATTACACTACGAAGAGTCACTTACATAATATTATGGATTTTATCAGTAATTACATCCTTACTATCTCATTTTATGAGGGTTACCTACATAAACACTTCGAGATACCTTGCTAATCGCCCACTCATTACTTCACTACACGAGGATTCCTTATAGCGACTTTTATGAAATACATATACTACTATCTACTATGTCGGTATACACTTAAAAGTATTTCAAAGTATAAAAAAAATATACCAAAAAGCATGCATCGCTTGAATACACCAATAATTGATGAATGTCACGTCGTTGGGAAACTTGAACAACAAATTCATAATGGGAAGAAATTAAAACACGCTCGTCAAAAGTAAGAGACAATAGTCGCAAATAACAGTCAGGACCTACAGAAAGAAACTGATGGTATGAAGCTTTACGTCAGCACCCGAGCCAAGAATAATATGAACTCTACGGATATGCATCTATTGTCCGAATCCTATCACACTTTTCGGTCACCGGCTTAGGTCTTAAAATAAGGATACCACTAATAATTACTAATAAATTTCCCAAACGAACAAGAAATATACCAATGATTGAATCCAACACTCCTAGATATATCCTCTAGCATAGGATGCATAACCATTCAAAGACATGCAATACACCCTATCTAGATGACCCCATAAGGAAATCTTTACCCAAATACGGAAAATAAGAAGTAGAAATATCATTCTATCATATGCATGGCATAACCAAGAAATGTCTCAATCACTTTCCAACAACGTGCCTAACAACTCCCCAGAACAGGAAGCCATCACGGAACACTCCATTCCAAGAAGACTCGACTCGCCAACCTCTCAGGCAACCCAATTACCTGAACTAGAATTAACTCTGACCCCTGCTACAGAGTGTGAACTCTCCCAATAAATAATCAAAGTGTTCCTACTTTAATATCACAATCACCTGGACCATCTCGAAAGAGAAGTAGATCACCATCATCACCATTTTACCCAGATGCCACTACTTTCTCTGACGGTAAACCAGCATCCAAGATATCAGAACTCAACCCAAAAGATGTGATGGCTCGACTAGAGGACATAGAGGTGGAGATTGACACTCTTTGAGCAGATACCGAAGACAAAGAGCTCCTAATATCCGAATTACAAGATTCTCTCGCTGCTGCAGAGAATGAGATCTCATTATTGCAGACCAGGGTAGATGATGCCGAGAACAGACGTGCTGAGGATCACGAACAAATCCAGATAATTCTAGCCCGCCTAGGCCTATAAGCAAAATAGCCAGACTTACTATAACATTGTATCCCAGTTTACGAAGAAACATCTAGGCAGAGAAATTGATGAAAACTTGTACTTTGCTTTCAAAAAATAATAAATGAGGTAATAATTCTGTCCTAAAATGCTTTCTGAGTACATTTACCCAGTATAGGAGAAATCATATATTTGATATATTTTTAAATAATATGATAAACATCTTAATACGCCACAGAAATGACACTATTAATACTGCTCATTGCAAAACAAGTATACCCATTGCCCAACAAATGAAGAATACAATCATATGCTCAGGAAACGGAGATAGGGAAGCTATTTCCAATGGACGCTATGAAACTTAAAGGATCATTTCAAAAGGGACACATATCATGTTTCAGATGAGAAACAGTAACCCCTACCAAAAATCGATTCTTTCTTTCACTATTCGACATTTTGTCAGTCAAAAAAAAAAATTCCTTTCCTTCGCAACCAATAAATGCCTTTCCACGAAAATAGAAATACAAAATGCTTCTAAAAGATTACCAAGTAATAACCTTGGATCATACCAAGACGCAAGATGAAGTACATATTAATGTAAGCCATACATGGTTATAACGGGAATGATAAAGCAATAAAATACCAAACGCGAAATCTTATTCAAATAAATCTATAATATTTCTGTTCATGATACAACAAGATATAAAGTATAGGAAATACAACAAAGATGTAAAATGCTAAAATAACAGATACATCGCCGTGTGAAAAGAAACACATCGGGTAGACAAGCAAAATGAGCGATGTGATGGTTATGATCATGACGGGAGTGAAGATCTCGAATGGAAATCCCATGATGATTGGTACCCGATAGCTTCGAGGAAGAAGATGAAAAGCTTGATATGGTGATGTGGCCGATAATTTGAGATGAGGGGTAAGTAAAGTGAAATTTGAAAGATATAGGAAAAAGGGGACGGTGTAGTGGGTAGGAGTTTGTGAGGAATAATTATTTAACATAATCCTGATGGACATAGTCATGACTAGCAAAGAGCAATTGCGATCAAACCCTGAACTTACAACAAAAGTAATTATTCGGAATAACTTATACGATGAGATTATAATTTTACGAACACATAGATAATATACGTCAACATATGAAACGATATGCACGTAGTAAGATAAACACACAAAGTGGACAAAAACTTTCAGAAGACCACGTGTATGGTAGAAAGTTGCAAAGAAATAATAAACCACAAATTGACATGTAACATGACATCATTCACCTGATGCTTGGAAGACAAGATGATTTATATACGCTATGGGTCTCAGTACCGACTATGCTTACAATCACAAATAGATAACTAAAGGGATAGGGGATGTCAATGTAAACCTAAGGTATACATAGCCTGATCAACTATGTATAAGTTAGGTCGACAAAGATATACTCAATAGTATTCGACGTAATAACAAAAGTTTGAACGCGTACACCTTTTACTCATTCATCACATTAAAAACAATACTCAAAGCAACTATGAAAGACCGCGATTCATCAAAGATACATCATGAGGATTCAATCCTACATAAACGAAACAAAGTTAAAGATGGAACGTCCGATGATTCTTCATAGAGGATTCAGCATAAAATTTATTAAAATGCCCAAGAACAAAACGATAATACAACCCGCTCGCCTACTAGCGAAAGCTACTTTTTCTAGAAAACTTCCACGCCAATCGACACAATGACTAGTGGCATAATAAGCCCTAGTATTACAATGAGGTACTGGTGATCCTCTTCTCCTGGAACACTCGCCAAATAACTACCAACTACCACAACGAACACAACCGCGATCAGGGGAACGAGATACGACATTTTAACCGAAGGAAGGATGAAAAATTTAAAACTTATCCTATGACAAATGTGAGAAATCGACAAATTATATATAGAGTGGAGATAACGGTTCCCCACATTTCTAGCCATTAGAGCCCCACTCGCCACTTTCTGCTTTTTCTTAACCCACACCGCGAATACGACAACTTGAATTCAGGACGAAAGTTTTCGACTTGGAAGGACTGCGATATCCCATAAAATTTTAAATCTCACTTCAAACCCTTAAGGTAAAAATCATTCACCAAAAAAATTTCGAATTGCTATTTAATCTCATAAATTAATTATTTTGGGAATCAAAAGGTTTACAGATTGATAACACTATCCCTAGACCACTTTATGATATTGTAGAGGGACAGTAATCATGTTCCCTCAATTATTCAATTCAGAATTATCACGCAAACACTTTATAATACTGTGTGGAGACAGTAGCCATAATCACTCAATTGTTCCATTCAAAACGTGTACTCAAGCACTTTATAACACTGTGGCGAGACAGCAGTCACGAAACAAATATTTTTTTTCGAAGTATTGTGATACTACAGAAGGCAAATGCATTCATTAGGCCTTGCTAGACTACTAACACAAAAACCGTTATATTACTAAGGCGAAAATACAAGTACATAGTTTAAGGCAACAATGCTTTATTTAAGGCAGTACAACAACATGGTTACAACAGTTCTCAAATCGTTAATCCGATGACTCGTACTCTGAGTCATATCTCACTACCCTAAATTCTAAAAAGAATTTGTCATCTTCAGCTTATTTTTGCCTAATCTTCTCCTCTTGTGCCCTTTTGTTCATGGCCTCTTCTTCCAACGTCTCTCTTAGAACTTCTTCGTCCATACGAAGTTGATGTAACTCTTTCTCGGTAAGATATCAATTAGCATGTGATGACGAACAACCTATACTTTCGCGTGTATGGTGGGAGTACTTTTCCCGGAGCCAAGCCAACTTAGAACCCATGTGTTTCTCTAGCCGCGACGCCTTCCCATACATAGAAAGATGCAGCTTGTGATCATTTTCAAAACTTTCTTTTAAGAAAGTGCCGATCAAAGCACGACTCTCTTGAGAAATGTCATTGCATTTCTCATAGGCTTTTCTAAGATCGTCTCTGACAGCGCATGAATCTTCAAACCGAAAGGCTAACTCCAAAAGTGCATCCTGACGACCCTTGTCTTTGTTAATTAATCTTTGTACCAAGGCTTCGACTTCGGAGTCGGTATGAGGAAGCGAAAAGGCCATTTGAAATATTTTTGGGATTTAAGATTTGAGAGAAACAAGGTAGTATTTATAAGACAAAAAGGGGGAAGGGAAATAATTTAAGATTTTGTTAATTACTTCAATAGATATACCCCCAGTATTTTGCCAAATTGGCTCGTCTCGATGATGAGACATTCATCTAGGGATACGTAAAGACCAGTTCAAGAGCAAATACCCTCACTTGTTCGCAAGTCCACGATCTCCTACAATGCCTTGATTTCGGGACAAAATCTTCTAACCTGGGGAGAATGTGACACCCCATAAAAATTTAGATTTCTCTTTTCCTTAAGAAGAATTATGTACCACAAAAATTTGCAAATTTTACCGTTAATCTTAACAAGAAGTCATTCTATGATCGCCATGCATTACTCCCTGTCATGAAAAGTTTAATTAGCATGCGAATATCACCATTATTACTCTTGTGTCTAAAAGGATATTTTAGAACGTGTAACGATAAAAACCATACTTATTTCACAATTGTGAAACGAGGCCATTTACTTGTATCACTTTATAAAACCATCTACATTCAATTTAATAACCATGGCAACCTTTAATCGAATTCAAAAGAAATACATATTCTACATACATATAAAAACAAATAACTGATAATGTTAAAAACACCATCATCATTCACACTTACACACTACCCTACTAGTTCTTATTACTTTTCAACTTCACAAGAATGGATACGTCCCAACATCTGATATATATTTAAAAAGGAAAAGACAAGAAACAGTAAGGATTCCCAAATAGTTTTAGGAATAGTCAATAATGGCAAAACAGTATTAAAATTTATCACTATGGTGCAATAGTGGTGTAGAGCCATTTCACATGCAATATTTTAGTAGCCAAGCAAAATTTTGAGTATAAATGAGAACCTTGCATACACACTTTTAAGCACCACTAAACTTTGAAAACAAGAATTAAGCAATACGATTCGAGTAAGAACTATCGTTGGGGTGCAAGAGCTAAGTGGGCGTCGGTTTACACGGGGTTGAAACCAAGAATAGTTCGAGCTCTTAGCATCATCATCCCTCCTCCTCGTTTAGCAAACTTGAACCTCGGTAAGTCGTCCTCGTAGTTTAACATTCATATGTTACTTGCCATGTAGTTTAACGAAAGCCTCGGTTTCGCATGACTTGCACACGACCTATAACCCAAACGTGACTAATATGTACGTACTCATATGAAGACCTTGGTCGTGGCATACTTGAAATAACAATGTATAAGTAACTGATGTAAACAACGTAGCATGCGTAAGAACAAATGTAAGCATACCATTGATGAAAAACGAGTAACAAGAAAACTTTATAAAACTTTAAACGTATGCATGATTGTAAACGTTAGCTCGCTAAGGACACGGGTATGCTAGGGTTTTACGTACATTGCATATGAGGCGAACCACAACGAGACGAACCACAACGAGCCTTTTGCTTGCTGAATTGGGACGTCACAAACCTAACTAAACCGAGTGAGAGCATACTCGTTGGTTTGTATCCAAACCTCGTAGATACTTGGCACCATGAGACGTACCTTACTCGTACCCAAACGTAACACAGTAGGAGGCTGCCACTGTTGAAACCATCGGTTCGCAGCAGGCTACTGCCACTATTGTAGCCAAATAGGTTGCGAAAACACAGCCACACTTTTAGTTTAACCTTCATCCACCTCGTGATTAACCTTATAGGAGTAGAACCATGCGGGTTTAATGGAAAGATAGTTATACATGCGTACGTATACAATGTGAAGAAGAAGAAAAACCTAGATAGAAACTATTAAGTGTGCGTTGGGTGCAAGAAAAAGACACCACAACAGTGGTTGTCAAACCCACTGTTGGGTCGACACAAATCAAAAAAAAAGGGAAAAGGAAATAGTAGCCATGTGGGTTTTAGTATAAAGAAATGATACATGTGACATTTTAAAACTTTCAAATTTTAAACATGCAAATTTTAGACGTGAGGAAGTATGGAAAACATGCATGTTTACGAGTCCTTGGGTCGTCCCATGTCAAAACTCAAACGAAATGGGTAAACTCGCGAGCAAAACGGGATTTACTCAAAAAGTTAGAAAACTATAAAAACAACAATTTTCGATGAATTAGGAGTAATTACGACGAAATTAATTTATAAATAAATTTAACACGGTTAATATAAATTCTTTGACGCTAAAAAACATCTAAAGGCTTATTCGGGTTTAAAACATAAAAGTTTTAGGATTAAAAGCGTAGGAATTAAAATAAACATCCGATAAATACTATTTTAGGAAAATTAATGAATTACATGTGAGAGTATGGAAAGTAAAAGGGTTAATTGTGTAATTTACTAAATGTAGAAATTAGAGGAACTAAAATTTACTATTTTGGAATTTAATCAATTATTTAAACAAAGACGACGAACCAAAAAAAACTGGCGAGACTACGAATTAATTAAACGACAATGCACTTGGATGACCCAATTGCATAATTCATTTCATACCTAATTTAATCAATTATTTAAACAAAGACGACGAACCAAAAAAAACTGGCGAGACTACGAATTAATTAAACGACAATGCACTTGGATGACCCAATTGCATAATTCATTTCATACCTTAAGTTTTTAGAATGTAAACTCAGATTTGTCATAATTACTTATGTGTTTGACCGAGCCAGTATTTGACGTGCATTGATCCATTATCAATTCTAGACGATTAATTGACAAGGTGAGTTTTCATAGCCCCTACTTTACTGTTTTAAATCATCTTTTGGGGTGAGAACATTGCTTATTTTTAACTGTTGAACACAAGTACATTTATTGATTTACTATTGGGTCTAAGTCACTATTTAACCCAACTTGCTATATTGCCTAATTTATCATGAACCATTAATTACTCGTAAGCGCGAATGTTATGGATAGATCTATCAGGATTGACATCCCTGTTTGTCTTGGACTGACATTAGTTAAGCAAACATAGTTTCATTTGAGTCAGTTACGGATGTCGAGGGTTGAACATCTGCATGGGCCAACCTATGATGGTACTTGTTAACGCTTCTGTGTCATGAGCTTAGACAATAGTAAATACTTTTCATTTGTGATATATAGGAATTCTATATTTCATGCTATAGTTATAAATCTTGTGGTTCATCACTATTGTAGGATTGATGTACTCTAATATGTTGAACCTTTAGCTTGTAAAGGATATTACTACCTTGAATAAATCCAAGATAATAACTATGAAACGCTGACACTGAATACTATCAACTATGCGGAATCTAATTGATAATATTAAGAAGAACACACAATAATAATCAAAAGATTACTTTTACTATCACACCTTGAACCTGCCTAACTTTGCAGATTCCTAAACACTAATAATACTAATCGCTAACACTTCTTCTAAGACTCGTACTCGTACCTAACTATGCCTTCCAAGGGGTCCTTTTATAGACATCAAGGATTAACCCTATTAGGCTTACAACCTGCCATGCTTATCTTCTCCTAATACAACTCGTCATGTATATCTTCTCCTAGTACAATTCTCTGAAAACTCTAAAACTGTTATAAGCAGTACTTTGATATTGCTAACATTACTTTTCTATAACTAACAGTACTTTAACATAACGAACAGTACTTTGATATCACTAACAGTACTTTGTTATCTGCCAGCAGTACTTTACAATATTTCCTAACAATCCTCCCCTAACTTGATGTTAACTTGCTTAACTTCAAGTTTTCTTCAGGTTAAAACTTCTTATTGAGATTTCAATCTTCTTCCATGCACAGTGATTGAAGTTCTAAACTATATATAAAATATATAATAAAATATATATAGTAATCAAATAACAAAACCTATGAACTCACCAACTTTATGTTGACGCTTTAGCAATGTTTTCTCAGGGGTCCTACAATACGGAATATATGGAGTCTGCATTGGTTTATTGGCATGTAGAGGTCTATCTCTCGTATCAAGTCCTCTTCAGGCCATGAAGTCACAATCCCAAATCCAGTCTTCCGCTGTAGTGAAATTTGGTGGTGTGACAGATTGGTATCAGAGCTCTTGGTTATAGAGAACTAGGTTGCATTAGTAACTCTAGACTATAACTGGCTCTTAAGTACATATCAGAATAGCGTACGCACTATCTATTACTATTTACTTCCTAAGTTAACAACTGCTTGGCACGATATCATTAAATAACTAAATTACCACTTGTCCGTCATGAAAGACATGTTTCACTAAGCCACACATTATCATTCACCATCTTGGAATAACATATCCTATGGATTACGCATTTGTATCATCCTATTGCAAGGAAACTACCATGACTCTCACCAAATAATTAACCTTATAACCAATATCACACTACGAAGAATCACTTACACAATATTATAGATTTTATCAGTAAATTTCATCTTTACTATCTCATTTATTGAGAGTTACTTACATGAACACTTCGGGATACCCTGCTAATCATCCGCTCATTACTTCACTACATAAGGACTCTTTGTAGCAACTGTTGTAAAATACATATACTGCTATCTACCATGTCGGTATACCCTTGAAAGTATTTCAAAGTATACAAAAACCTACCAAAAAGCATGTACCGCTTGAATACACCAATAATTAACGAAAGTCGGGAAGCGTGAACAATAAACTCATAATGGGAAGGAATTAAAACCACGCCCGGTAAAAGTAAGAGACAATAGTCGCAATTAGGAGTCAAAAACTACGGAAAGAAATTTAAAACATAAAGGTTTACACCAGCCCTTGAGCTCAGAATAATATGAACTCTACGGATATGCACCTATTGTCCTGAATCCTACCACACTATTCGGTCAAGGTCCTAGCATAAGGATACCACTAATAATTGCGAGTAAATTTCCTAAACGAACAAGAAACATTCCAATGCTTAAATCCAACACTCCTAGACATATCCTCGAGACATAGTATGCATAACCATTAAAAACATGCAATACACCTTCTCTAAAAAAATAGATGGCACTCATAAGTTAATCTTTACTCAAATATGGAAAATAAGAAGAAGAAACCCCATTTTGTCGTATATAGGGTGCCTTCAGGAAATGTCTCAATCACTTTCCAGGAACGTACCTGACAACTCTCCGGAACAGGAAACCACCACGGGACACTCCATTCCAAGAAGACTTGACTCGCCAACCTCTCACGCAACCCAATTACCTGAAGTAGAATTAACTTTGACCCCTACTACGAGACATGAACACTCCTAAGAAATAAATAACCTCAGTGTTCCTACACTAGTATCACAAACACCTGGACCCTCTCAAAAGAGAAGTAGATCACCATCATCGTCATCCTACCCAGATTCCACTACTTTCTTTAATGGTAAACCCGCATCAGAGACCCCAGAACTCAACCCAGAAGATGTGACGGCCAGACTAGAGGACATGGAGATGGAAATTGACACACTCTATGCAGACGCCGAAGACAAAGAACTCCTAATATCCGAGTTACAAGATTCTCTCGCTACTACAGAGAATGAGATCTCAATATTGCAGATGAGGGCAGATGATGCCGAGAACAGATGTGTTGAGGATCATGAACAAATTCAGAAAATTATAGCCAGCCTAGGCCTATAAGCAAAACAACCAGACATACTATAACATTGTATCCTAGTCTACGAAGAGACATCTAAACAGAGAAATTGATGAAAACTTGTACTTTGCTTTCGTAAAATAATAAATGAAGTAACAATTCTGTCCTAAAATGCTTTTGAGTATATTTACCCAGTATAGGAGAAACCATATATTTAATATATTTTTTTAATCATATGACAAACATCTTAATACGCCAATGGAATGACACTATCAAAAATACTACTCAGTGCAAGACAAGTATACCCATTGCCCAACAAATGAAGAATACAATCATATGCTCAGGAAACGGAGATAGGGAAGCTATTTCCAATGGACGCTATGAAACTTAAAGGATCATTTCAGAAGGGCCACATATCATGTTTCAGATGAGAAACAGTAACCCCTACAAAAAAAATCGATTCTTTCTTTCACTATTCGACATTTTGTCAGTAAAATTTCCTTCGCAACCAATAAACGACTTTCCACAAAAATAGAAATACAAAATGCTTCTAAAAGATTACAAAGTAATAACCTTGGATCATACCAAGACGCAAGATGAAGTACATATTAATGTAATCCATACATGGTTATAACGGGAATGATAAAGCAATAAAATACCAAACGCGAAATCTTATTCAAATAAATCCATAATATTTCTGTTCATGATACAACAAGATACAAACTATAGGAAATACAACAAAGATGTAAAATGCTAAAATAACAGATGCATCGCCGTGTGAGAAGAAACACATCGGGTAGACAAGCAAAATGAGCGATGTGATGATTATAATCATAACAGGAGAGAAGATTTCGATCGGAAATTCCATGAAGATCGGTGTTCGGTGACTTCGAGGAAAAAGATGAAAAAAATGATATGGTGAAGTGGGCGATAATTTGAGATGAAGAGTGAGTAAAGTGAAATTTGAAAGATATAGGAAAAGGGGTGGCGTAGTGGGTAGGAGTTTGTGAGGAATAATTATTTAAAATAATCCTGATGGACATAGTCATGACTAGCAATAGCAATTGCGATCAAACCATGAACTTACAACAAAAGTGATTATTCGGAATAACTTATACGCTGAGATTATAATTTCACAAATACATAGATAATACAAGATAACACATAAGACGATATGCACGTGGTAAGATAAACACATAAGGTGAACAAAAACTATTAGAGGACCACGTGTATGGTGGAAAGTAGCGAAGAGATAATAAACCACCAATTGACATATAACGTGACATTATTCACCTGATGCTTGGAAGACGCGATGATTTATATACACTACGGGTCTCAGTACCAACTATGCTTACAATCACAAACAGATAACTAAAGGGAAAGGGGATGTCAATGTAAACCTAAGGTACACATAGCCTTATCAACTATGTATAAGTTAGGTCAACCAAGATATGCTCAATAGTATTCGACGTAATAACAAAAGTTTGAACGCGTACACCTTTTACTCATTCATCATATTAAAAACAATACTCAAAGCAACTATGAAAGACTGCGATTCATCAAAGATACATCATGAGGATTCAATCCTACATAAACGAAACAAAGTTAAAGATGGAACGTCCAATGATTCTTCCTAGAGGATTCAGCATAAAATTTATTAAAATGCCCAAGAACAAAACGGTAATACAACCCGCTCGCCTACTAGCGAAAGCTACTTTCTCCAGAAAACTTCCAAGCCAATCGCCACAATGACTAGTGGCATAATAAGCCCTAGTATTACAATGAGGTACTGGTGATCTTCTTCTCGTGGAACACTCGCCAAATAACTACCAACCACCACAACGAACACAACCGTGATCAGGGGAACGAGATACGACATTT
>BQNB010142209.1:0-17165 GCA_026074375.1 Tanacetum coccineum | reverse complement strand
TTCTTCATAAGTACTGCCAACTAGATTCCGCATAGTTGACAGTATATCAGTGTTTCATTAAGGAATAACGATCCTACAGGCAGCCCTTTCCATTTTGTCTTCCCACTCCTTATAGACAGTTTCATTAGCAACAAGGTTAATAGGTCCACTAGACTGAGATATCTTAATGGTCCTTATGGCTTTCCTAGGTTTGTGGGTCTTTTTGTGTTGATATGATGATGGAACTATGATTAGTTTCTTTATGATAGAGTTGAGTAAATGTGGATGTGGGTTGGGGATCAGTGGGTTGTCCTGACCCTTCATCCATATCTACTTGATGTTTCAATCACTTTCATTCATTCTCAATTGAACTCCCCTCAAATAATGCTTCAGTGGTTAAGAATTTGCTCAGCAGTTGTAACTCTAATGATATCCTAGCAGTACTAACTTTGGCTCAGCAGTACTAACTTTTGCTTGGCAGTACTAATTTTCTGCCTAATAGTATTAACCTTACAACTACCATTTTTAACTTTAAACCTCATCAATCATTACTCTAACAAATTTTAGCTTCAAAGATTGAGTAATCAAATGCTAGCAATCAAAAAGTTAAATCTGCTAACATCAAATGCCTTTGTGAGAAGATCTACAACATTGTGGTCTGTGTGAATCTTGATCACTTAAATAAACTTCTACTCATAAGAATCTTTGATGAAATGATGCCTAATCTCTATGTGCTTGGTTTTAGAGTGAAACATTAGATTCTTCACAATACAAATGGTACTTTCATTATCAATGTAAATCTTAGTATTCATGAAGTTGAACCTATAGTCAAGCATTTGATTTTGAATCCATAACACCTGTCCATAGTAATTAGCAGCAACAACATACTCTGCCTCAGTAGTAGAGTTGGAAACTATAGTCTGCTTCTTGCATTTCAATGAAATTAATCTCTTGATAAGAAATTGACAACCTCTTGTTGTGGATTTCCTGTCAAGACTGGCACCAACATAATCACTATCTGAAAAAGCATCCAAGTTAAATGGTGAATCTCTAGGATACCAAAGGCCCAATTTAGGTTGACCTTTCAAGTATTTAAAAATTCTCTTCACAGCATGAATATGTGAAGTCTTTGGTGTAACTTAGAACCTTGCACAAGCACAAACAGCAAACATTATGTCAGGCCTAGAAGCTATCAAGTACATCAATGATCCAATCATTGATCTATATAAATGAACATCTACAGCTTCAGCTTCTTCATCCTTAACCAATGCCTTATTAGTCTCTATTGGAGTACTTACTGTCTTCACAGTGGCAAAATCAAAATTCTTCAATATTTTAGCCACATATTTATCTTGGCTAATGAAGATTCCATCCTCCTTCTGTTATACTTGTAATCCTAAGAAGAAAGAGAGTTCTCCCATAGAACTCATCTGAAATCTCTTGTGCATCAAACCTTCAAACTCATCACATAAAGACTTCTTTGTGGACCCAAAGATGATATAATCAACATACACCTGTACTAACAAGATATCACCTTTGTTCTTCTTGATGAACAAAGTCTTATCTATAGTGCCTCTTCTTAATCCATTTTCAATTAAGTAGGTAGACAATGTCTCATACCAAGCTCTAGGAGCTTGATGTAGACCATATAAAGCTTTTTCAACCTTATATACTTTGTCAGGGAAATGTAGATCTTCAAAACTAGGAGGTTGGCAAACATATACCTCCTCTTCAATAGTACCATATAAGAAGGCACTCTTCACATCCATCTGGTACACAATAAACCCCATAAATGATGCATAGGCCAAAAATAACCTGATTGCTTCTATCCTAGCAACAGGAGCAAAAACCTTAACATAATCAATTCCTTCTTCTTAGGTATAACCTTGATAACCAGTCTTGCTTTGTTTCTGACTACAATTCCTCTCTCATCTTTCTTATTTCTAAAGACCCATTTGGTTCCAATTGCCCTCTTGCCATTAGGTAAATCTACCAGAGTCCAAACCTTTTAAAGTTTAAATTACAGAAGCTCCTCTTGCATTGCTTGTACCCAGCTTAGATCTGCCAAAGCTTGAATCACTTTCTTGGGTTCTTTTTGAGAGAGAAAACAGGCAAATAAGCAGTTTTGATAATCTTTGTGATTTGTTCTCCTCTGCATATTAATGTAACTAACCATAGCATGTTCATTAGAAATCTTGGTCATTCTCCTTGTTTGAATAGCTAAATTTAAGTCTCCAATGATCTGGTCTTTAGGATGATCCTTGTCAATTCTGGTTGTGGGAATAGGACTGACATTCATGGTTGTTTCCAAGTTGTTGAGGTCAGCTTCTGCACCCACATCTTCATCATCATAAGCATTACCAAAAATTCTAGTATCATCAATTGAAAACACATTTGGAACATGTGGAAGAGCAAATGCATTTTTAAAAGGAGAAAATCGTTCAAATAGATGATCCTCAAATGCATTAGAAGCTTCAGCAGCATTAACTGGTGATGATGGATCATCATTAGTAAAAGATGGTCCAGCAGCACTAACAGGTGTACCAACAGTATTAAAACTATTAGTACTGTTAGTCTGCTTTTCCTGTTGAAGTAGCCTTTCAAACTCACTTCTTGTGTCTTGTTCATCCTCCTCACCTTTATCAGAAGCTCCACTTTCATTCACTTCTGTAGGCTTCATACCAACATCTTCTTCACTGTCCTTAGGACCTTGAGAGATTAATGGATCAGTTGTGCAAAAAGGTATTAGGATGTATTCTTGTTCAGGTTGTCTTTTTCTCAGCATGACCTATAACAATGTTATCTCTAGTTCCTACAATACCATTAGTTTGATTTCCTGCAACAACTGGCACATAGTTCATAGATATTATCAAAGAATCAACATCAAAAAGCTAGTCTAGTCCATTTCCTGTCACATTAGGTGTATTTTCAAGAAATCTAATGTTTAAGGTCTCTTCAACTATCTTGGTCCTCTTGTTAAATACTCTCATAGCCTTTCTGACCATAGAGTACCCAACAAAAAATCCCTCGTCAGCTTTTCTATCAAACTTTCCTAGATGATCCTTGGTATTTAAGATGATAACAGGACACCCAAAAGGTTTCATGAAATCTATCAATGGGGTTCTTCCAAGAATAAGTTTATAAGGTGTCTTGTTATGAGGCTTAATGACTAAGACCATATTTAGCACATAACAAACAGTATTAGCTGCTTCAGCCCAAAAGGTGGTTGCCAACTTAGAGTCAACTAACATAGTTCTTGCAGCCTCTATCAGTGTTCTATTCCTCCTCTCAGCAACACCATTCTGCTAAGGAGTTCTAGCAACACTGAATTCCATCTTAATACCCTTCATTTCACAGAATTGATTCATTACACTATTTTTGAACTCAGTTCCATTGTCACTTTTGATAACTTTTACTTTGTAGTCTAGTTGATTTTCTATTTCAGTTATGAAGGTCTTTAATATCTCACTAGTTTCATCCTTAGTGGCCAAAAAGAATACCCAATAAAATCTACTAAAGTCATCAATGACAACTAGGCAATAAGACTTTTTCATTAAACTCTTAACATTTGTAGGACCAAATAGGTCCATATGTAGCATATGTAAGGGTTTCCTGATAGAGTTCACAAGTTTGGCCTTACAGGAGTCTTTGTATTGCTTTCCTTTTTGACAAGCAACACAAGAATGATCATTTTCAAAAATCTTGGAAGGCAAACCTCTAATAAGGTTACCCCTCACAAGTTTGTTCATGTTATTAAAGTTTATGTAACCAAGCCTCCTATGCCATAAATTTGATTCATCAATTGTGGCCTTAGCAAAGAGGCAAGTTAAATGTTAGAAACAAAGAATTGAAGTCTAACAAAGAAGTTTCGGTCACTTGAAGTTAGACGACCTTTGATAGCTCGTTAGTTAAAGTAATGTAATGTAAACGGGCCGTTAAGCAAAAAGCCCGCAAAAGCCCACAAAAGGCCCTCCCTGGGCCAGCCACTCTATAGGGTATTTATACCCTTGTTTTAGTCATTGTTAAGAGAAAATACATTAGACAATTTCAATATACATTGTCAAGATTAGGTTTAGCCTCTATTTTATATTTTGTCTCACTTTTCATCAATAAAGTCTTTAATTTCTTGCATCTTGATTCTACATATCATAATTAAGGTTGTGATTGAATGATCTTGGAACCTACAATTGGTATCAAAAGCCTTTCAAGATTGATGAATTGATTTGGTTTGTGTTTCTATTTTTTTGATTCGGAAATAAAAAATAAAGAGGGATCCGATTTTTTTTTGTTTGTTTGCTTTCATTCTTGATTCATAGATGGTTTATGTTTAGATCTAATATCATTATAACCATCTCGTTAGCAATCAAGGATTCGGCAATTTTTTTTGGTGGCTCAAAAATAAACAATAAAAAACGAGTCTTGATCTAGTTTTTGGTGATATTTTTTTTCTTTTGGTTCGGATAAAAAAAAGAAGAAAACTGAGTATTGATCTTGTTTTGTGGATTGGATCATGATATCTTTTGCTTGTTCATGCTAATCATAAACCCTTGCAGTGATTTCTTGAAGATTAACAGATTATTCGTGGCGATCTTGAAAAAGAGAAGGAACCAAGATCTATTTATTTAGCATAAAAGGACGAGTGAAATTTTTGTTGGTTTGGTAAAAGACAAAGAAAAAGGTCGCAAGGACGATCATGACAACCAAACCAGTTCAAACTAAATGAGTTTCTCACACTCAAGAGCCGAACGAGTTCGAACCAAGAACAACAAATCTAGTTCAAGCTAAGGCAACCGGTCAAGTATATTGCTTCTTGAACCGAAGGAGTGGAATTCAAAGACCAACCGATCTAGTCTACCTCTTTGATAACCGAACCTGTCACAACCCTCATCAACCGAACTAGCAAGTTTATAACAAACTGATCTAGCCATTTCATAATGAATCGAACTAGTCAAAACCTTGTGACAACCGAACGAGTTGATTTCTTGTGAACTGAACTAAATAATCAATCAACAACAAACCTAAACACAAATCAAACATAACAAAAATCACTTGAGATCCGTTCATTCATATCATACTTACATCAAAATGTCAATTGATAAGGAATCAAGTGTAGCGGGTACGGACAATCGTCCTCCCATGTTGGTAGAAAGTGACTACGAATCGTGGAAGATTCGTATAGAGAGGTACATTCGTGGGAAACCTCTTGGAAAGTTAATTTGGAGATCAATTCAAAACAGACCTACTTTGCATACCCAAATTACTATGACAGAAGGTCAAGGTGAGGCTGTAGTACAAGTAATGAGAGACAAGCAGGATGAAGAGTTTACTGAGATTGAGAACAATAAAGAACTAGCTGATATTCAAGCAACCAATATTCTCAGTCAAGGGCTCCCAAGACATGTATTCAACATACTAAACTAGACTCGTACTGGGAAAGAGATTTGGGATAATGTAGAGCTTCTAATGAAAGGTTCGAGAAGTCTCTCCAACAAAAGAATGAAGAACTATTTGATGAGTACGAACGATTTCATGCAATAGGAAATGAGTCAATTCATGACTACTTTGTTCGTTTCCACAAGTTGATCAATGATATGAATATTACTTAGCTTGACATCCCTACTCATTAGATGAACACCAAGTTTGTCAACAACCTTCCTCCGTATTGGGCAAACTATGTGACCAATATAGTGAGCTAGTCTAGCTAATACTGACTTAAACCTGCTTTGTAATAGATACATAAATTTATTGAGACTTTTTGTAATTGATGACAAACTATCATATTGTTCTTTGAGAGTCGCACAAGGGCTTTTAAATGATTTTAGAACAAGCAGTCTCACCTCCAAAATTTGAACTGGAAGAAACGTCTTGAAGATGTATATGCCATTATTGCTTCAGGTTTGTAGGATGCTCTTCTTCAGCTTGGGTAGCTCAATTTCCCTCCAATTCCATCTTTGAGCAACCAAGCATTTTTAGTGGGAGTTTCACTGTTACAGTTCTTTTACTATTACTCTCTTTCCCTCTGTTTCCATGATTTCTAGGCAGCCTCTACATTTCTTGCAAAGTGATCATTTTTATGGACATTGTTAGATCTCCACTTTAGACCTGTCAAATCCAACTCTTTGACCATTTACATCTAACTTCTTGCCTGTCCTCTTGATGAATCTCCTAGCTCTAATTGTCAGCATGGCTATTTCCCATTATAAATCCATTTCTTCTAGGTCATTAGGATCAATTTTTTCTAGATCCTCTCGTGCAAGTTGAGGAAGATTGGGCCTGAAAGTAGGAAAGCATAGATCACAACATCACTTAGGTTATCTCCAGATGTAGGATTACTTTGAGTATGAGCAACACTAATTCTATATGTAGTGTTATCTGCTTCATTTGTGCTGTTGTTGCTATTACTATTAGTGCTGTTGGAGGACACAAAAGCCATATTAGTGAATTTTGTTGTACTTCTTGTGTTTGTTGATCCTTGTAAGTCAGGTTTCATATATCTTTAAGTTGTTTGTACAAGTCATCCAAATGATGGTTTCTATTTTCTCTATATTTTTTCACTCCATATCAAAGCAGAGTCTTCCATTCAGATGGAAGCTACTTCTCATCAGTTTTAAGTTCATGTCCTCTTGTGTAATAACTTCGCCTTGAATCTTCAACTGACTAATAAGTTTTTGCAACCTATCAAAAGTTTGATCCATTATTTCTGAACTTGATCATGTAAAGTTCTTATATTGTTTCTTGAGTAGAGTTCTCTAAACTTTCTTGCATTCCTTGTTTCTTCCATACCTCTTCTCAATGGCTTCCATGAGCAATTTTGCATCTTTATATGAATGGAACTTCAATTGATTCTTATTTGGCAATAAGTGCATCACAGAGTTACTTTTTAGCTGTTTCTATATTTACTTTCTCCTGTCCTACTTTTCTTTTACAGAAGTGGGTTCATATTCCTGCTCAACTTCTCTAACAGTTCTCTTCAGCACTTTGTTACCATTCAGAATTACTTCCAGAAGGGAGTAATCAGTCATGAGATAGAATTGTTTCTATCCTATTAACCAAGATCATATTCACATGGGTTTGAGGATTTGTGGATAGGAAGTCTTGCAGTCAGAGTTGTAGAAGTAGTTCCTTCCTCCATCTTATTACTGAGAAATAGATCTAGTATATATTGTTTATTTCTTCTTATTCAAAGCTTCACAACAAGCTTTGATACCACTTGATGGTCCTGGTAAAAGGATCTTGAACTCCTTAGCTTGATGTAAAGGTTTTAGTATCCTTGGATAATCCAAAGGCACTAAGTACTGAAAATTTGAGTGTTATGATATAAACTATGCGGATCTAGTTTATACACTAGAAGAATAAAGAAAAGTTATGTTTTGAGCACAATAAATAAACCAAAAACAATACTGTTTCAATATATTAATATGAACACTCTTTGACAGTGTTAGAGTTTACAACCTTGAAGCTATGAATACTATGAAAGACTGATGTGATGTGATGTGATGTGATGTGATGTTAAAACCATAACCTATGATCTCCTTTTATACCTCAAAGGAGTCTTTACTAAGGATAACGACAAATCATATAACATTTACAGATATTAACATATCTTCTAACTATATAAGATATACACAGAATAAGTCCATACATATCATAAAACGCGTTTAACTCTTCATTAGTCCTAAACTTCATGTAGTGGTGTTAACTTCTCTTTAGCAGTATTAAGTTAGTACTGGCAGTACTAACTTTTACTCTACCAGTACTAACCAGTTAGTACTGGTAGTTATAATCTGAGCAGTACAAACTATTTAAGCTTGGTAGTACTAAGTTGAACCAGCAGTATAAACTTTGTAGAAGCTCTTAATTCCCAACAGTTTTGATAAGCGTTTAAAATGATTCATGGGTCAAAATTATTGATTTGTAAAATGTCATCTTGTTGATTTAAAGTTAAAGAACATAACAAAGTTATAAGGATATCACAAAACTAAGGGGAAATGAGGAAGATACACACGTATAAGAGTGCTAGCGGGAACCGCTACACTTTCCTAAAAATCCAGATCATACCGAAACAAGATGAAATCCAGGGTGACAATGGCATCCTAGCCCAAACCACCCATGTTACTAGGACATCACATACATAGCTTTCATAAGGCTCTAAAATTCAGAACTTGAATTAAAGAATGCATAATCACAACACTGGTGATAAGATGAAAACTTTGAGGCAACAATGACCACAAACCAATAAACCTTTAGTTTCTTGATGATTTTCTGGATTTTACCTCCTCATCACTTTCAACGCATCTCCTAAACCGTGAGTCCACAAAGGTCGAAACAATCATTCAAACCTAATTTTGTTCAATACTCAGACCTTCTAGTTTTACACATCCAGGGTTTCCATATAAATTCTTGGGCTTATTACTCATTCAAATTCGTGTCTCAATTTTTGACTAGTTTTGCCATTTCGGTGATAACTCACTCGTTTGACGTCGATATGACTCCATCCAAACTTCTACATGTACCAAGGATGTCTATCTACCTTCTAGTATAATTTCTCAGGTCTTCATATACCAAAAAATTTAAACACTCCCAACGGGCTGCTAATCAAAAGTAGTCTCTAAGAAATGGCAACAAATTTTTGTAGCTTACGGGTATGATCAAAATCTGACCTATGGATATCATCGATGTGTGCCCAATTGAAGGTAACAGACCTATAAGTCCTCTACAGGTACCATAATTTCCCTTTGAAAAGTTAATACAAAAACATCGACTTGATCAATATTTCCTCTCTTAGGCTTTCTCATTCATCTACCTCATCTACCAACTCGTCCACCCGTTTCCCTCCTTGTGATGCGGCAGTAGGCCGGCCAGCACTTCGGCGACATTATTTATACGAGGAAGAACAAGGGCAACGTTAGGTACGAATAAAAGCCATAAAACACAAAAAATCAGATAATCATGCTCTCGGAGCGATACCAAAGGTAAAAATCTCAACCCGGCTTGTAATTACCCAATACTTGGGAATTTAACCAAACCCAACTAAAACACAAACAACACTAGATACAATATTCTTATACGATCCCATGGTGTCAACACTAATTTGAGCGAGCAAGATGACGTAAGTATACGTGAGTCGTGATACATTTATAATTACGTTGGCCACCGTATTTATAACTGCATCTCGTCCCCATGCATACCTAGTACCAAACCCGCACATCTCAATGACTGACATTACTAATACACCAAAGCACAAATACACATAAGCAAGTAGAAAGCGGAATACCGCGCACATAGATCTACTACCCATGATACTTTACAGAATCCTACAGGTCAACATCACTTCGAAAACAACAAACAACCTATTGGTTTGAAAGAGGCTTCTAGACCCAATTCAAATCCAACCAAACATCATTTTAATTTCCTCCAAACCCCAATACAAAGTCGTGCCTAATCATTTGGCACACTTCTAAACACAAAACTTTATGGGCTTCCAGAATTCAACCTTTAAGACTTACTAGGTAGAGGTCTATGCAAGGTAATCGAAACACAACACGACAACTTTATTTGAAAGTTCCAAAAATAGGCGTTTTCAAACGACACATAACGTAGAAAAATCAAACACACCATCGGGAGATAGTGTCGCGTCCATAATGCTTATATTAGCAACGGTCGCATATATTATTAAACATATACGAAATTATACTTATCATATAACAACGATGCGTCCATCAAGTCGCATCAATACTCATCAAAATTAAACTCTTCGCGAGTAGTGATTATCAAAATACACACACACACACACACACACACACACACACACACATATATATATATATATATAGAATCCGGATCGATTGAGAAGGTTTTTATTTTGAGAAGATTGAGAAGGTTTTCAAAAATGATAGATGTTTAACTTTGATTCAAGTTTTTCAAACGTAAAACTTATTTTAATGTGTAAAAAAATTGAATCAGTGTTAAAAATCTCTTGATTTTGCGATATAAGTGCAATATTGAATCATCTGTACAAATTTACTAAACTATTAACATAACTCAATTTTAACAATGCTTTGTGAGTCATATTTGTGATCTTTAGATTCGATTCACCATTAAACGATGTTTACTTGTGAATCAAATCAAAAAATATGAATCAATTTGCTCAAACGAAGATTTCTCAATCTTCTCAAAATAAAAACCTTCTCAATGGAACTGGAGCCTATATATATATATATATATATATATATATATATATATATATATTGAAAGTAAGTTTATCTGACACCATAGGGCCAGTTTATGAAATTTGATAACACATTTTTCCATTTTTCACACAAACAGTTTATACAACAAAATCGGTATGATTCACGCAACGACATTTGTTCAACACAAAAATTTGTTATTGCAATTCACAGTTTTAAAATCATCAATCCACAATACATCATTAAATACAGTTTGGTCAACGGTCACAGCAAGTTTCAAAAATAATACCTACTCATGGATAATGCAAGCAAGTAAGCATCACACGCGTGCGAAAGATCCACCAACCGGAATCATTTCACTCTCGTGATTAAGCTAGCTAGGCAAGCTACACCACCTTTCCAACTTTCATGAGCCCGTGTACAGAACCTTTACCATTTATCATCATAGATTCATAAGTGACGAAGGTATTAGTATGCCACCACCCCTAAACTCAATACAAAATGTCTGTTACAGGGTGCTCGCTATTCAATTCAGGATTCATACCCTGGACAGGGTTGTCAAACCCAATAGATCTATTTAATGCATTCAGCGTTCACCTCATCGGTGATTAACGAGTATATAGTCAAAGGCATAAACTCATGACAATGAAATCATAATATCATTTCAAAACACTTGCGTTATATTTTTAGAACAAACCACAACATCAAGCATATATCAAACTGCTTATGTTCAATTTATAAACAAGCAACAACAAGTATGTTTAAAACTACTTGCGTTCCACTTTCCAGAACAAACAACAACAAGTACACATAATGTTACTTGTGTTCCATTTTCAAAACAAGCATGTATCCCCCTCGCGGGTTTTAAAACATTTAAAACAATTAAAAACGAGGCTATGAACTCACCTTGATTGAAGACCACGATCAATAATCAATCAATCACGAAACGTCAACGATAACAAACTCGACCGCGACCTATAATTATGTCGCTCGGTTACTATATAATAAGTACGATCGAATGATGCGTACATCGCAACGATAAAAATCGTAAAATACACATGTGATGAGAAATCCTCTTGCGCGACCTAGATCCTAACACTAAGTATACTTTAGATACTATCTTTCTTTCAAACATAAGTTGTATCACTTTATTGAAAACTTTCCATTTTCGGAAACTTTCTATTTTTAGAAAGTTATTATTTTTAGAAACGTCCTTGTTCATTAAAGTCGTCGAACCCAAAATATCATGATCGTAATAATAATAGTGTTTATTATCTTTATAAAATCCAACAAGTCTCATGTTAACCCAATTGACTTTTAAAAGTCAACGTTTGACTTTTTAACATATACTCCATCCGTCCCATATTAAATGTCCACAATTGACTTTTGAAGTTTTTCTTTTTCAACTTTGACCTTAAATATATTTATTTGTGCTATGTAACACTTGATGAAAGTTATACCAATAAAAAATACATTTAAAGCCCAATTCATTCATATATTTTGCATCAAGTATTACATAACACAAACAAAATTATTTATTATTAAACTTATAAAAGAAAGACTTTAAAAAGTCAAAGTGGACATTTAATATGAGACAGAGGGAGTATATTTTTACCTAAATCTGACCCATACAAAACGACCCACTATATCACATTTTCACGACTCGGACTCTAAAGAGATTTTATGCAAAACGACGTTCCGGACAAATTTTTAGTTTTAGCCGAGACCCAAAACTCAAAGAAAAATGACGAAAATGCCCCTGCAAGAATCTGCCAGTTTTTAATATATATACTTTATTTTCAAATCCTCGACTTGGTCTAACTTCTTCGTTTCAAATCGTTAAATTCTGAAATTTACAGGTCAAAAGCGAAACGGCATTCCGGACAACTTTCATGTTTCGTCGGAAGGCTAAAACGGAATCGAAAGTGCCCGAAATGGCCATTCAAAATTCTGGACAACAAGTATACATTACAAGAGCTGTCAATTTTATATAAAAATTTCCAAACTTCAATCGGCCGTAAAATCTTCGTTATTAGGAGTTACGGAACGTTCCACATATCGAAACGTACATTAGGACGAACTCTATCATATTTCTAAATCAAAATTTAGATTTTACAAAATCTCGAACCTTGAAATACGAGCCAAACTTTCTGCTCAAATTTGTACTTTTTGAAACCCATCAAACGGCCATTTTCGGCTTCCGACAACATCAAATGAACATCATCTAGCCTATTTTTATCATCCAACATCATTTCTAATCTAGTCTAGCGCAAGATTCAATCGGATTCATCACATTCAATTATCGAAACTCAATCAAATAACGAAAGTAAACATAATACAAGTAATTAAATACTTACAACGCAACACAAAAGTTGGTTTCGGACGTTACCACAAACAACCAAACCAAACCTTTTTATTCGAAACCCACTTGCAAGAATACTAATTTATCATCAATAAACAATATTTTTAACCCATTTCGACAAGAACTCGAACCAAATTTCAACTACTAAAATACTTATTGCATGTTGCGTTTCTTTAGTGGAATATGTTTAGTTTTTCGTGGGGATTAAGAAAATATAACTTGATCGTGTTGCATGTCGCTTTTCTGGCGGCGGTGGTGGTGGCCGACGGCGGCGGTGGTGGTGGAGGATGTGTGTGTGTTTTTGTTGTGTAAAAATGAGAAAAAGTGGAAGTAAAATCATATATATATACTTGCACCACTTTGGTCATTTGGCAAAAATAGTCCCTCCTTCTTTTCTTCTTTAGATTTTTGACACACATATCTTTTACTTAAATAAAAACCGATAACCATGGCTCGGGATTACACTTCCGAGACCATTTTTTATTTTCGTCACACTTTTATTCGTTTAAACCATTTACTTAAAATGTTAAATCACGAAAAATCAAAACTCTTGACATGCTATTACAAAAACTCGGGGAAAAGCCATAAAACACTAAAAATAAATATAGTTTCGCTCTCGGAGCAAAAATATAAAATTTTCAAATTTTCTCAAACGTTAAAACGAATAGAAATTCAAAACACGGCTTACGAAATAGCCAAAATAATGATTTTTATCAAATCGCCCAAAACGAAAAATGATTATTCCATATCGATCGTAGAAAATAAATCGTGGCTCGAGATAATTGTCGGCCTAAATCTCGGGTTGTTACATATTTAATTTAAAAAGGCTATTTGAACTATTCTTGATTCGTAAAATCCATGTTTGTGACATTGTGACATTTAAAGGTGAGTTATCAACTGCCTGTGTAAGGCAAGTTAACAACACCTTCAGAAGGCGAGTTAACAACTCCCTTCAGAAGGCGAGTTAACAACACCTCTTAATAAGGCGAGTTAACAATACCCCTTAATGAGGCGATTTAACAATCTAATATCGGAGGCGATTTATCCATCATATATATGAGGCGATTTAACAATTCCTTTAGGAAGCGAGTTAACAATCCTCTATAGGAGCCGATTTATCAATCTTATATAGGAGGCGATTTAACAAGAGGTGATTTAGCAATGTTTTACTTTAAGGAATTTTAAGATTGAATTTTTCTGAAGGCAATTTTCAACTCAAGTTAGGCAGCTAATTAAAATTGGTTAATTATGCAATCTAATCAAGTTAAGTAGGCTATATATCAAGGTTCAACAAGGATATCTGAACATGTCTTAGGTTACCTTATTCTCTACAAGTTAGTTTGAATAGGATTTCCAAAAACACAATTTCAGTTGTCTTAATGCCTTTCACATTATGCCTAATTAAGTTGCCATTCGGATGATTAGATCTTATTCAATAATGCTAAATGCCTTAATGAGCCTAATCATTAAAACGATATCACAACGTGCATCAAGCTTAAGTATTCAACAATCAAAGGGCCTTAGAGTGTTTTATATATAAAATTGGTTATATATATAAATTGTATTGGTCAAATCTTAGCATAAACATGAATACCACTCAAGCTCACTAGACTGCCCTTGATGATGCTATTGTTGCCCCTGCAGACCGTCTTGAGTTCTTGAAATGCAACATGAGACTCAAGACAGACATCAAACCAAAAGAAGCTACATTTCAAGTGGTGCTGGATACTCTTGCTCTCACTCCCTTCTACCAAGCATTCCTGATCACTGCAGATGTTCCTGCTATTTATATGCAAGAATTTTGGGCTACAGTTTCCGTTCATAAGTCATCTATCAGATTCACGATAAACAAGAAGAAAGTCTCTCTCGATGTTGATATCTTCAGAGAAATTATCCACTTTTGCCCTAAGATTCCAAGACAAAAGTTTGAAGACCTCCCACTGGAACATGATATTCTCTCTTTTATTAGAGATCTTGGGCACACTGGAGACATCACCTATCTCACTGATGTGAATGTTGACTACTTGCATCAACCATGAAGAGCATTTGCTACCGTCATCAACAAGTGCTTAAGTGGCAAAGAAACTGGAATGTACAAGATTCGTCTGTCCCATGCTCAAATCCTCTAGGGTATGTTTTATAAGAAGAACATCAACTATGTGTATCTACTCTGGGAAGATTTATTGTTTCAGATTGAAAACAAAGATGGTAAGAAGACATACAAGATGTCATATCCCAGATTCACAAAGATCATCATTGATTACTTCATGTCAAAGGATCAGTCTATTTCAAGGAGAAACAAGATGTTTTGGCACACTGCTCGAGATGACACCATGTTTACTTCTATGAGATGTATCTCCAGACATGAAGATACTCAAGTATATGGTACCATTTTCCAGAAGGAATTAACAAACCAAGCAATGTTGGAATCAAATGCTTACAAGACATACTACACTTTTGCCTCTGGAGAGAAAGCTCCAATACAAAAGTACGTTCGAAAGAAAGCTGATCCTGACACATCACCCAAGCAGAAGCATGTTCAAGCTACTAAAGGTACCAGACTCAAGTCTAAAGCTAAGGTGGCTAAACCTGACAAGAAGAAGCAACCTGCAAAGAAGCCAAAAGCCAAAGGATTAGCTGTATTATCTGAGGTTGCATTAACTAAAGCTGAACAACTTAAGCTGGCTACCGAAAGAAGCAAGACACAATTTCACAGTTCTCATACAAGTGGCTCAGGTGATGGAGTTGACACTCAGTCAAAGGTTTCTGATGAGCAGCAGCAAAAGTCTTCTAGTACAGATGAAGGAACTGGTACTAGACCAGGGGTTCCCGATGTACCCATATATGAATTTAAAAGTGAGAAAGAGTCTTGGGGTGACAGTGAAGACAAAGATGAAGACAATGAAAACGATTCTGATGATCTAAGTGATGAAGGTGACGATGATAATGATGGTAATAATGGTAATGATGATGATGCTAATGATGATGATAAACAGGAAGGTGATGACATGAATGATGATGATGAAGAGACTGCTAGTGATTGAACTAAGTCAGACAGAATCTAGATTCCTATATTCGATCAGTCTACCACTGAATACTATATAGAAGAAGAAGAAAACATTAATGATGAAGAAACGATGTATGATGATGAAGACGATGAGGTCACTAAGGAGTTGTATGAAGATATGAATGTGAATTTAGGAAATGAAGACACTGAAATAACCAATGCTGATCAAGGTGCCATAGATCAACAAAATGTTTCTCAACAGTCAGGATTTGCACAAGAAGAGGAAGATGATCATGTGACACTTACACCTATTCTTGACACACAGAAGTCTGGAGGTCCAACACAAAGCTCTTTTGTCTCCTTTGACTTTACAAGAAAACTCCTAAATCTTGATAATCCATCTTCAACTGACAATGAGATTGCTTCTTTGATGGTCACCATAGCTCATCATGCAACAGTAATTCCTGAAATCACATCAAGTTTCACTACAACTAATCCTCCACCACCTCTATTCTTCAATCCTTTATTGTAACAAGTAACACCAATTCCGACACCAACGGCTTCAGAGACTACAACATCATTTCCTGCACTTCCAGATTTTGCTTATGTATTCAAATTCAATGAAAGAGTCTTCAATTTGGAGAAAGATCTATCAAAGATAAAGCAAGTTGACCAGTATGCTTAAGCTCTCTCCTCTATTCCTGCTATAGTTGATCATTACATGGATAACAAACTACTAACTTGGAGAAGCGATAAACAAGGCCATTCAAGCACATAATTTAGACTGCAGACAAGAAGCTCAGGATGAGAAGAATGCTTACATAGAACTCGTCTACACGTTAATAAGAGCTCTTATTAAGGAAGAAGTCTACAACTCACTTCCTCAGATTTCTTTCTCAAGCAGTATCAGATTTTGCAAATCCTGTGATAGAGAAAAATCTCACAGAATCAGTAGAAGCTACAGTCTTGACAAGATCTTTTCCTCACACCATAACGTCCAACTTATAAGGTAGCCGCATCACTCTCCGAGTTTAACTCTCCGAGTTTAAGCTTACAAAGATACTGATAGACAAGATGGAGAAGAACAAGTCATATGATAAAGCTGACTACAAAAAAAAGCTTTATGATACACTGGTCGAGTCTTATAACACTGACAAAAATCTCTTTGATTTATATGGTGAAGTCTTTTCGTTGAAGAGGAGTTAAGATGAAGACAAAGACCGAGGGAAGAAAAGAAGGAAATTGAGTAAAGATGCTGAGTCTTTTACAGATTCTAGATCAAAGGAAAAGAAGTCTTCAAGCACCTCTAAAGAGGCCTTCCAATCTCAACATAAGCCTTCCGGCAAGTCTGCCCATGCAAAAGAGCCAAGTCATATTGTTGAAGACTCAAGCATGCAATAAGATTAACAGTTCATTACAGGAGACAATAATGAACAACCCGCTGACAAGGAGGTTACCAAAGCCGACTGGTTCAAGAAACCTGAGCGACCTCCAACTCTTGATCCTGATTGGAGTAAGAGACAACATATTAACTTTCGACCTCCTTAGACCTGGATTAGTCAAGTTGCACATGCTGAAGAACCTTCCACTTCATTTGATAAGCTCAATAATACTTCATTTGATTTATCTG
>BQNB010142208.1:0-14877 GCA_026074375.1 Tanacetum coccineum | reverse complement strand
CAACAACAATAACCACTCCAACAATCACAACAATGACAACTATCAAAATAACCACAACAATCACAACCGTAATACAACAATGATCACCACCAACAGCAGAATAGAAGGCAAAAAGCCGTCAGGGCTTATGCTGCCACCCCAACATTAGATACCACCTATAACATTGAAATGGCCGATGGAAACCTAGTAGACACTAATACCGTTATCCAGGGTTGTACCCTAATTTTGTTAAACCACCCTTAAAAATTGACCTCATGTCGATTAAACTTGGTAGTTTCGACGTCTTCATTGGTATGGACTGGTTGTCCAAATATCATGCGAAAATATCTGTGACGAGAAAGTTGACCACATCCCAATCGATGGTGAAACTTTGATCATTTGAGGTGATCAAAGTAAAACCCGACTAAGCCTCATATCCTATATTAAAACCGAAAGATATATATCCAGGGGATGTCAAGTTTTCATAGCCCAAGTAATGGAGAAGAAGTCAGACGAAAGACGACTGGAAGATATACCAGTAGTCAGAGAATTCCCAAAAGTTTTTCCTAAAGACCTACCCGGCCTTCCTCCGGTTCGCCAAGTAGAATTCCAAATCGATTTGATTCCAGGAGCGGCACCAGTGGCCCGAGCACCCTACAGATTAGCTCCTTCAGAAATGCAGGAACTATCTGACCAACTACAAGAGTTAGCAGACAGAGGTTTTATCCGACCAAGTACTTCGCCTTGGGGAGCTCCTGTCTTATTTGTTAAAAAGAAAGACGGATCTTTCAGAATGTGTATCGATTACCGGGAGCTGAATAAACTCACCGTAAAGAATCGTTACCCATTACCCAGGATCGATGATTTATTCGACCAGCTTCAAGGTTCGAGTGTTTACTCGAAAATTGACTTGAGATCAGGCTATCACCAACTGAGAGTCAGGGACGAAGATATTCCCAAGACTGCTTTCAGAACGCGGTACGGACACTACGAATTCCAAGTGATGCCGTTTGGTTTAACCAACGCACCTGCTGTGTTCATGGATCTCATGAACCGTGTGTGCAAACCATACTTGGATAAATTTGTGATAGTGTTCATCGATGATATTCTCATCTACTCCCGCAACAAAGAAGAACACAAAGATCACCTGAGAACAATCCTGGAATTACTCAAAAAGGAGAAATTATATGCCAAGTTCTCCAAATGTGATTTCTGGATCAGTATCGTGCAATTTCTCAGGCATGTGATTGACAGTCAAGGAATTCACGTTGACCCCGCCAAGATTGAAGCAGTCAAAGATTGGGCATCTCCTACCACACCCACAGAGATACGCCAATTCTTAGGACTCGCCGGCTACTATCGGAGATTTATCGAAGGTTTTTCGAAGATTGCAAAGTCTTTGACTGAATTAACCCAGAAAAACAAGAAGTATAGCTGGGGAAAAGACCAAGAGTCAGCCTTCCAACTGCTAAAACAGAAGCTTTGTGAAGCTCCAATCTTAGCATTACCAGAAGGAGATGATGATTTTGTCGTTTACTGTGATGCATCACTCCAAGGTCTGGGAGCGGTGTTAATGCAAAGAGAAAAAGTTATTGCATATGCATCCCGACAACTCAAGCCTCATGAAGAGAACTATACCACACACGACCTCGAATTAGGAGCAGTAGTGTTCGCTCTTAAAATTTGGAGACACTATCTGTATGGCACAAAGTGTACCATGTTCACTGATCATAAAAGCCTTCAACATATCCTTGATCAGAAAGAGTTGAACATGAGGCAACGCCGTTGGTTAGAATTGCTCGCAGATTACGATTGTGAGATTCGTTACCATCCTGGAAAGGCAAATGTTGTAGCAGATGCCTTAAGCCGGAAGGAACGAATCAAACCACTCCGAGTTAGGGCATTAGTCATGACCCTTCACCCAAATTTACCATCACAAATCCTCAAAGCCCAAACCGAGGCGATCAAAGAAGAGAACATCGAAGCTGAGAACCTACGAGGAATGGATAAAGCATTTGAAGTACGTCCTGATGGAACCCGTTGTATCAAGAACCGAAGCTGGTTACCACACTTTGGTGGTTTGAGGGACTTGATCATGCATGAGTCCCATAAATCAAAGTATTCCATCCACCCAGGTTCTGACAAGATGTATCAGGATCTAAAGAAACTCTATTAGTGGCCTAACATGAAGGCGATCATCGTTGAATATGTTGGCAAGTGTTTGACATGCTCTAAGGTTAAAGCAGAATGTCAGAAGCCATCCGGCTTACTAGTACAACCAAAGACTCCTACATGGAAATAGGAAAGAATAACGATGGACTTCGTTACAAAACAACCTAAAACATCAAGCGGACATGACATAATTTAGGTCATTGTAGACCGCCTTACCAAATCAGCGCATTTCATCCCCACTAGAGAGACAGATAGTATGGAAACCCTTACAAGGTTGTATATAAAGGAGATAGTTTCACGGCATGGAGTGCCGATATCCATCATCTCAGATCGTGACAATCATTTCACATCTAAATTCTGGCAGTCAATGCAGAGTGCTTTGGGTACTCAATTAGACATAAGTATGGCATATCATCCCCAGACTGATGGACAAAGTGAAAGAACCATCCAAACACTTGAAGACATGCTTCGAGCCTGTGTTATAGATTTTGGAAAAGGATGGGAGAGACACTTACCACTGGTAGAATTTTCCTACAATAATAGTTACCATGCTAGTATTAAGGCAGCACCATTCGAGGCACTTTATGGTCGAAAGTGCTGATCATCTGTCTGTTGGGCCAAAGTTGGAGATGTCTAACTGACGGGACCAGAGATAATCCATGAAACCACCAAAAATATAGTACAAATCCGACAACGCTTGCAAGCTGCAAGAGACCAGCAAAGGAGTTATGCCAATGTAAGGCGAAAGCCTTTGGAATTCCAAGTTGTAGATCGTGTTATGCTAAAAGTGTCACCTTAGAAAGGTGTCATCCGATTTGGAAAGCGAGGAAAGCTTAACCCCGGTACATTGGACCATTTAAGATCCTTAATAGGGTCGGCCTAGTGGCATACAGACTTGAGCTTCCTGAAGAACTCAGTAATGACCACAGTACCTTCCACGTTTCTAATTTAAAGAAATGCCTATCTGACGAATCCCTCGTCATTCCAATGGAAGAGCTTCGACTCGATGACAAACTTAACTTTGTGGAAGAACCAGTAGAGATCATGGGTCGAGAAGTCAAACAATTGAAACGAAGTCATATCCCTATAGTTAAAGTAAGATGGAACTCTAATAGAGGACCAGAATTTATGTGGGAATGCGAAGATCAAATCCGTGCCAAGTATCAATATCTATTTCCAAACACCACTCCAACTTCCAACTAAATCTTAGGACGAGATTCCTTTAAGGATGGGAGACTATAACAACCCATAATTTTTCACAATATTATTTTAAGGTAATATTTCACTTATTGTATTTAATACAACCATTTTCACGGATATTTTTTTTATATCAATAAATTTGATATTCCATTCAATTATGTAACGTAACTTACATTTCCAAATAAACGAGCTCACACACCTACCAACATCAACTCCATTAATGTTTATATCAAGTAAACATTGTAATATGTCAAGTAATACGTTCTAATATCCATTTTACCATGTACGTTATTTATTTAACATACCATACAAAAAGTTTAACATAAAAAAGGATTTTACACGTTAAAGTTTATACACTAACCACATGTATTTTACAAGCAATCCAAATGTACTAACCAATAAGGTGTACGTACAAGTTAACCATGCATAAGATTTAAACCATTTCCCTCTAAATTCTTATAAGCCATTTATACCATCCTTTAAGCATAAGTTACAACTCTTCCAAACACCACATTTGAATTATTTCTTCCCTCCACTCCACCTCATGCTTGTACAAACCAAACAAAACCCTAACCGAAGCCCTAACTAGTTGAACTAGATATTAAACAAGCTAAGATCAAGATTGATTTTCTCTACCATGACTCACCACCTTATCATTACCCTTTCACCACCAAGTCAACACCACACTACCACCTTGTCACCACCTTGTCACCTCCTTGGTTATTCGAACCCCTCCCACCACCTTACACCTCTTTAAGCTAGACCACTAACTTCTATTAGTCACTACATCACCATTCACCTTTCTAAGCTAGAAACCTAGCTTCCATTAGTCATTACACCTTGATAAGGATGCAAGACTTAGCAATCTTGACTTCCTTGCCATATAAATACTCGAACCACACACACATTCTCACAACACATAATTTTATCAAACACTTTCACTTGTTCTTAACCTATTTCGAGCCAAAGAAGAGAAAGGAAGGAGTATAAGCCAATGAAGGAACCAAGGTGTAAGATAGAAGGGTTCTTAATTCATCTCCAAGGACTACTCGATCCATACCAAGCTATTCAAACCATTATAAGTACTAGTAAATCGTATAACTCGTTCAATAAGCTCTTGATGTGTTATAGATCATTTATAAGCTTTGATTAAGCCACTTGTATAAGCTAAAACTCTTTTGAGACTTCAAAACCAACCCATGCCCTAATCAACCCTTTTTGGACCCTAAACCCATTCGAACTTCATCAATAAGCTAGCTAAAGCTTATTTGAACTAATAAGATCTAAATACATCTTTTATAATCACTTGTATAAGCCCTTGAACCATAAACTCATTCGTTTGATTTTCCTAAATCAAATGTGCCCTTTAAAGCTTTAAAAATCATTTTTGCATTCCTATAAGCTATAAGCTATAAGCTGATCTCAAAAGCTATTTAAATAAGCTATACTACCATTTTTATAAGCTTTGAAACTTGTATACTTTTTGGGCCAAAACTATAAATATCCTAAACTTAAACTACAAGGACCTGTTTCGCCAAAACTCTAATTTTGGGGTTAAATTAATAAATTCATTTAATTATAAAATTAAAAGGATTAGTTTTATAAAACTATTTATACCAAGGGGATTGCCATTTTTGAAATTATAAGGATATAAAGCATAACATTTTTATATTAATAAACGAAAATGTATTTAAACGTTATAAAACTCGATTTTATTAAAACCCGACACACCTAGCGTTTCATTTATCGATCAAAACACTTATAAACCAGTTATGTTATATATTTAACAAAATTTGTCATCCACTAACTTTTGGAGAAACCTTAAAAGATAAAATCCTACCATTTATATTCTCCCACTTAAACTATAAATGTAGCACGTTAATTGGGAATTTCATGTGAGGGGTTTTATTTGGGTAGACGTTTTGACGAGTTGCTGGATTTACGATTTAAAGTGTCCTAGCTCTTTAAACGTTTACTACATGACCTCTAGATTATGATTGCCCAAACAGTGATGTGATATTTTTCACAAACTAATAAACCAAAACTATTCACGTTAAACTTTATGAAATAAAGTTTTGAAATATAAACAATCGAACTAAGACTTGACATATTAACCCAGGTTTTAGAAAAGAAAGTTAACACTAAACCAATAAATTATGCTGAGTTAAATCGATTGTCTGAAGATTTTGGTAAACGTTTTGTAACACCCCCATTTTTGGCCCGTAGGGAGATACATGCTATAAACCATGAATACAAGGATTTTTCAACTGTATGCAATCCTGATATATTATTGCCTAACTTACCTCCATTGCGAATGTCCTTTATATCATGAACCATTAATCACCGTAACGTAAACGTAAATATATGTGGATAGATCTATCAGGATTGACGAATCCCATTTGTGTTTACCAGTAAGGTAACCAAGCGCACTATATTTGAGAAATAATAGGTAATTAGAAAATTACCTTTCCAAAAGGACATTTGTTCCTTAAATATCATTAATATAATTTCCAAGTTTAATTTGAGGTCATGAGCTTATTGCAATCATACATATTTTCCATAAATAGTTTTATAATTAATGCAAATATACCAATTTATGCTAACTTTGTATTCACCCATTATATTATAAACCAAGATTCACACAACCTTTGTGTTTGGACCCTTTTCATGTTTATCTCAGGTAAAGCAGATTAAGGCACGGAGTAGCATGGGACCTTGAAGACGTCAAACATGTTTATCATGTCAAGCACTATGTGTTATATAAAATTGGGACCTCTTATAGTAAAATCTGAAATATTAATGAATGATAACTAAATTTTCCAAAACGTTTCTTTTGAGTCATTTCTAGATTAAGCACTGTTGATTCATAAAATAATACCCCAATATAGCTTCCGCTACTATGTTTTAATTATTATCGGGGTGTTACATTTTGATAATAACAAAATGAAAACGTTACGATAAAATTAACCATTTAATAAATACTATAGTAACAATTCTATTTCTAAGATTAATCACTTAAGGTATAGATAAACAAATCATTAAACATGATTAGTGATCAAGAAAATATTTTTCTTAAACCTTACATTTCTACAAAAGTGTATTTACAAAAATATATACATAAAATATTTATTCATAAAAGAAATGGTTTATTAAAACAATAAATTTGAAATCAGATTTTTCACCTCAAAATAAAAGGTTCTAAACAAACACACCTCCCCCACTAAAAACAAAAAGATGAGCACACTCTAACGGCGGCCCCTTATAGGCCTGGCGCCCCCTAACATATTAGAGGAACCGCCGGGACCGCTAGCAAGAAGTAACGACCTTTGTCTCCTATAAATAACTAGGCCACCCTATCTGAAAAAACACAACCTCTTACATACTTTTCTCATATTTACTTTCCTCTCCTTCTTTCTTTCTTTCTCAAACACATATCATTATCACTAACAAATCTTGGATCTGTTTTTAAGTGATTAATTCCCCTTCCTCCCTTCTTCCTAATCAAGTGAAAGAAAGAACAATCGATTCATCTAGAAGCGATTGTTATCAAGTGTCTCTAATCCTCCTCCTCAAGATCACAAATCTTCATATATTTTCATGTGGTGTTGTGGTCAATTAGATTGTGTCTATATACCATAGTGTAAATGTGTAATTTATGTGAATAGGATTGTGAGTCCAAATCCAAGAGTATATATCTTGTGAGTGTGTAAAGACTTAGTGAAGTCTTAGATTGGTTCTAGCTAAGATTAGGACTCGACATCTAGCTTAGTATCGGAAAAGAAAGTAAGCGACGTGTAAACGGTTTTCTCAGCCTAAAGGGAGCTTGTTGACATAGAAAATCTCGAGTGAGTACTCGAGGAGTTAAGTAGGGCGAATAGTGCTTCGAACGCGAACCACTATAAATCTTAGTGTCCTTGGTTTGATCATTTCATTTCCTTAGTCTCTTAATATTGTTATTGTTTATTTAGTTCATTCCATTCTATAGTTATAGTGTGAATCATATTTGTTAATGATTGACATACAACTCGAATCAAATCATTTTATAAGCAAAGTTTTAAAACGGATAATTAACCGGTAAACTATTCAACCTCCCTTCTAGTTTCCTACAATTGGTATCAGGAGCCAAGGTCACTCAAGATTTTTAAAATATAACTGTATATTTAAAGCTGACCAAACAATTGAATTTGTTTTTGTTGAAATATGTATGCTTGAGAACATGCTTGGAACCGGATGAGTGGATCAACGATAGTGGTTGCTCTAAACATATGACCGGTAATAAGAGTTTATTCTCTACCTACAAAGCATACGACGGAGGTAATGTTGTTTTTAGAAGTAACCTAAAAGGAAAGATCATAGGCATAGGTACAATCTCTAATGACTCTCTTACTATATCTAATGTAGAACACGTAGATAACATAGCTTTTATTCATGGAAGAAGGTAGTGAAATAATTAAAGATGGTAAAATCATAGGAAATGGGATTAGGAAAAATGGTTTATACGTAATGAAATTAGGAAATAAGTCTCAAGACAAATTATGTCTCGCCACGATAGTAGATAACTCTACCTTATGGCATAGAAGACTTGGTTACGCAAATATGCATTTAATTCAATAATTGTCATCTAAAGAATTAGTTAGAAACTTACCTAACCTAAAATATGATAAATATTTTTGTGATGCTTGTAAATTTGGGAAGCAAGCTCATGCAAGTCATAAAGATAAAAATATAGTTTCCACTAAAAGATGTGTTGGGTTTAAAAAACTTCAAGATATTCTTAGAGTTACTGCTGCTCAGGTATATATTAGTGCTGTCAAGCATAACTTAGTGCTGCTGGTAATACTAATGAAAATTATGCTAAGTAGTTAGTACTGGTAGTATAAAAGTTACTACTGCTACTTACTACTGTTAGTAAAAAGTTATTGCTGCTAGTAGAAGTTAAGACTGCTCAGAGATGAAGACTGAAAATATACTAAGTAGTTACTATTGCTAGTATAAAAGTTAGTACTGCTAGTGTATGTTAGTACTGCTAGAGTAAACTTCTAAGCTAGTTAATACTGCTTGTGCTCATTTACAACTGCTGAGTGATTACTACTGTTGGAAGGAATACGCTGACAGAGATGAGATCAAAGATTAATTGGAGAACAAGAATACTTACGAAGATAAGTATTAGTTATTTGTAAAGAAGATATGTATAACTTATTTGTTTAAGAGATTACATTTGTTTATAGAAAAGATCATGATAAGTTAGGAAAGTATTGTAAGCCTTGTAAGACTCCTTGGTGTATAAAAGGAGGTCCTAGGGCATAATGTTAGATGTACATCTTTGATATTCATAGCTTTAAGGTTTTGTAAACCCTAACACTATTAAAAGTGTTCGTTTTATATTGAGGATGAAAGTTTGGTAATCTATCTTGTTATTAATCTTGTGTTACTGTTTTATTAGAATTCTTCTGAGTATCATTTACTAGATTCCACATAGTCTTTGATATATTCAATCAAAGTTTCTACCATAGTTTTCTTAGATTTATTCAATACAACTAAGCTTCTTACAAGCTAAGCAAGATCTATTCAAGTGGGATCAACAAGTGGTATCAGAGCTTGTTGAGAAACTTTGAATAAGAAGAAACAATCTACACATACCAAAACTATTTGTTTGTAAAAACATAGAGGCAGGATCTTCACCAATGGTTGTTGCTGCAAAACTTCTAGTACTCAATCCAGGAGAATTTGAGCTTTAGAAAATGAGGATAGAACAGTACTTCCTAATGATAGATTATGCTCTTTGGGAAGTAATAGTAAATGGAGACTCACCTCCATCAAAGAGAACTGTTGATGGTGTTGAGCAAACATATCCTCCTACAACTGTAGAGGAGAAGTTAGCATGGAAGAATGAGTTAAAGGCAAGAGGTACACTGTTGATGGATCTTCCAAATGAACATCAACTAAAGTTTAATACCTACAAATGTACCAAGAATCTAATGGAAGCCATAGAGAAAAGGTTTGGAGGTAATAAGGAGTCAAAGAAAACTCAAAAGACACTTCTAAAGAAACAATATGAGAATTTCAATGGATCAAGCTCAGAAGGACTTGATCAAACCTATGATAGGCTTCAAAAGCTTATCAGTCAGCTAGAGATTCTGGGTGAAACTATTTCTTAAGAAGATATGAATCTGAAGTTTCTAAGAAGTCTCCCATCAAAATGGAAGACTCGTACCTTGATTTGGAGAAACAAACCTGATTTAGACACCTTAAGCATGGATGACCTATACAACAATCTGAAGATTTATGAAACTGAAGTTAAAGGGTCATCAAGCTCAAACCAAAATTCACAGAATGTGGCTTTTGTGTCTTCCAATAACTCTGGCAGTTCCAATCAAGCTTATGGTTCTAACTCTGCCAATACTGATAGTATGAGTGATGCTGTGATCTATTCTTTCTTTGCAAACCAATCTAACAGTCCACAATTAAATGATGAGGACTTACAACAGATTGATGCTGATGACTTAGAAGAGATGGATCTAAAGTGGCAGATGGCTATGTTGACCATGAGAGCCAGAAGATTTCTAAATAAGACTGGAAGGAAGATTAATGCAAATGGTTCTGAGACCATAGGGTTTAACAAATCAAAGGTGGAATGCTATAACTGTCATAAAAAGGATCATTTTGCAAGGGAGTACAAGGCTCCAAGGGAGAACAGGAACATAGAACCTGTAAGGAGGAAAGTGACAGTGGAAACAACAGAGACAAAAACTTTGGTGGCTCAAGATAGACTTGGGTATGACTGGAGTGATCAGGCTAAAGAAGGACATACAAACTTTGCACTTATGACATATACATCTTCAGGTTCTTTAAGTTCTTCAAGCTCAGATTCTGAGGTATCTACTTGTTCTAAAGCATGTTTAAAATCTTATGAAACTCTCAAAGAACATTATGATAATCTGACAAAGGATTTTAATAAGTCTCAATTAAATGTAGGTGCTTATAGAGCAGGTCTAGAATCTGTAGAGGCTAGACTAGATGTGTATAAAAAGAATGAGATTGTTTTTGAAGAGGACATAAAGAATTTAAAACTTGATATTAAGTTGAGAGATAATGCACTAACAGAGCTTAGAAAGAACTTTGGAAAAGCTGAAAAGGATAGAGATTATTTAAAACTTACCTTAGAGAAGTTTGGAAATTCATCTAAAAATCTAAGCAAACAGTTAGAGATTCAAGTAAGTGATAAGTTCAAGACTGGTGTGGGGTTTGATAGTCAAGTGGTTAATAGTCAAATGTTTGATAGTCAGGAGAATGATAGGTACAAAACAAGTAAAGGGTATCATGCTGTTCTCCCTCCCTATACTGGGAACTTCATGCCCCCTAAATATGATTTGGTACTAGCTGATGAGGGAGAATATGTTTTTAGTGAGTCAGTAACTAGTATACCTGATGTTGCAACAAGTGAAGCTAAGACTAGTGTGTCAAAACCTAAGTCTGTTGGTGAACCACTTATTGAAGACTGGATATCTAACAATGAGGATGAGAATGAGAGTGAGTTTAAGTCTAAATAGAGAAAACCTAGTTTTGCCAAAACAGAATTTGTTAAATCTAATGAGCATGTGAAAACACCTAGGGAGTCTGTTAAGAAGGTAGAGAACAAAAAGCAAGCTAAATACCCTAGGAAAAACAGTCAAAGCCCTAGAGGTAACTAGAGAAACAGGAATAATTTGATAACTCAGAAATTAGGAAGTAATTTTGAGTTTAAAAATAAAGCTTGTTATGAATGTAGCAGTTTTAATCATTTGATCAAAGATTGTGATTTCTATGAAAAGAAAATGGTAGAGAAAACTGTATGGAACAATGCTAGAAGGGTAAATCACCAAAATTCTCAAAGAATGACTCACCCTTATCCAAAAGGAAATTTTGTTCCAAAAGCAGTCTTAATGAAATCTGGAATTAAAACACTTAATACTGCTGGGAAAAACTTTTCAAAAGCAGCAATATCAGTTAATACTGCCAGACCAATTAATACTACCTACCCAAGACCAATAGTGAATAGTGCAAAGACAACATCAAATGTTTTTAATAGAGCACATGCACATGTTAGAAGGCCCTTTAACAAGTCCATAACAAATAAGAACAGTAATTTAAAAGAAAAAGTTAATATTGTTAAGGGAAATGTTACTACTGCTGGGCCAAAAGCAGTAGTAAGTGATAATAAGGGAAATGAGGCTAATGTTGTTAAGGCCTCAGCATGTTGTGTTTTGAGACCAAAGCAAAAGGTTTTAGACCATGTCTCTAGACATAATGGTGCATCAATGAATTTTAAAAGATTTGACTATGTTGATGCATAAGGCAGATCCAAGTCTGTAATGACTTGGGTCCCTAAGAGAGCCTGATTCTCTTACTTTTGTGTAGGGCAATCCACAGCTAGAATTGCAGGAAAAATGAGTAATTGATAGTGGATGCTCTAGGCACATGAATAGAAACAAGTCCTACCTCTCAGATTATAAAGAAATTGATGGTGGATTTGTTGCATTTGGAGGAGATCCCAAAGGAGGTAGAATCACTGGTAAAGGTAAAATCAGTACATGTAAATTGGATTTTGAAGATGTGTACTTTGTTAAGGAGCTTAAGTTTAACCTTTTTAGTGTCTCACAAATGTGTGACAAGAAAAATAGTGTTCTTTTTACAGATACTGTATGTGTTGTTTTGTCTCCTGACTTTAAGCTACTTGATGAAAATCATGTTTTTCTTAGAGTTCCTAGAAAAGATAACATGTACAGTGTTGATTTAAAGAATATTGTTCCTTCAGGAGGTCTAACTTGTCTCTTTGTAAAGGCCACATTAGATGAATATAATCTTTGGTATAAGAGGCTTGGGCATATAAATTTCAAAACACTAAACAAACTAGTGAGGGGAAACCTTGTAAGAGGTTTACCTTCAAAGATCTTTAAAAATAATCACACATGTGTTGCTTGTCAGGAAACAAAGCAACATAAAGCCTCTTATAAGACCAAGACTGTAAGCTCAATCAGCCAACCATTATAAATGTTGCATATGGATTTGTTTGGGCTAACATTTGTAAAGAGTCTAATGAAAAAGGTGTACTGCCTAGTTGTCACAGATGACTATAGTAGGTTTAGTTGGGTTTTCTTCTTAGCCACTAAGGATGAAACTAGTTGAAATCCTTAAAACATTCATAACTGGCATAGAAAATCTAATAGACCTTAAGGTAAAAGTAATTAGATGTGACAATGGGACCAAATTCAAGAATAAGGTCATGAATCAGTTATGTGAAATGAAGAGTATTAAGAGGGAATTTAGTGTTGCTAGGACTCCACAATAAAATAGAGTAGCAAAAATTAAAAATAGGACACTAATAGAGGCTGCTAGGACTATGCTAGCTGATTTAAAATTGCCAACAACTTTTTGGGCTGAAGCAGTTAATACTGCTTGTTACTTCAAATAGTGTTAGTTATCAAGACCTCACAACAAGACCCCTTATGACTTTTCTTAGTAGAAAAACCTGCCTTAAGCTTCATGAGACCATTTGGGTGTCCTGTTACTATTCTTAATACATTAGAATCACTTAGGTAAGTTTGATGGAAAGGCTGATGAAGGTTCTTTGAAGGATACTCTACCAAAACAAAAGCATACAAGTATCAACAGTTATTAACTAGGAATAGTATAAGAGAAAAATGCATGCTAATTTTAGTGAAGAAACACCTAATATTGCAGGAAATTAACCTAATTGGCTTTTTGATATAGATGCTCTAACAATATCTATGAATTATAAGCCAATTGTTGCAGGGAACCAAACTAATGGTAATGAAGGTACCAAAGAAAACATTAATGCAGGTCTAGATGGGAAGAAAATAGTACCTGATCAAAAGTATATACTGCTACCATTAGTGACATCTGATCCATTACTCTTTAAAAGTTCAAAGGATTCTCCTGAATGCTTGATTCAACCATCCAAGGGAGTAGGAAAAGAAGATTCTGACATCAAGAAATAAAGCTAGAGTGAGTGTACCAAAATAAAAGAGAGCAATAATTAATCAAGAGCAATGATGCAAATGTCAGACAAAAACAGCACTAACAACATGAATACTAGTTAATCCAACTGTTTAATGCTGCTAGACTATAGAAATAATGTTGTTGATGAAAATATAGTCTATGGATGTATTGATGATCCAAATATGCCTAATTTGGAAAATATTGTCTATTCTGATGATGATGAAGAAGTTGGTGTAGAGGCTGACACGAACAATTTGGCTACAAGTATGCCTGTCAGTCCTATTCTAACTACAAGAGTTCACAAAGATCATCCACTTGAAAAATCATTAGAAATATACAGTCAGCACCTCAAACCAGAAGGATGACAAAGAATGCAACTGAACATGGTATGTTCAGTTCAATGTAACAGAGAATCAACCTTAAAGATTTTTAGAATTGTCTGTTTGTTTGTTTTCTATCACAAGTAGAACCTAAAAAGGTGATCTAAGCTTTATCATATCTAAGCTGGATAGAAGCAATGCTAAATCATAGGGGACCCACTTTCAGCACCCTAAACTAGGAGAATGACCAAGTCTGCTCAAGAACATGCTATGGTCAGTTACATCAAAAGGCAGAGGAGAACCAATAACAAGGATTATCAGAACTGTTTATTTGCATGTTTTCTCTTACAAATAGAACCCAAGAAGAAGGCATTGATTATGATGAGGTTTTTGCTCCTGTTGCTAGGATAGAAGCAATTAGGTCATTTTTGGCCTATGAATCATTTATGGGATTTATTGTGTACCAGATGGATGTGAAGAGTGTCTTTTTATATGGTACTATTGAAGAGGAGGTGTATGCGTGCCAACCTCCTGGTTTTGAAGATCCACAGTTCCCTGATAAAGTTTATAAGGTAGAAAAGCTTTATATGGTCTACATCAAGCTCCTAGAGCCTGGTATGAGACCTTGTCTACCTACTTATTGGAAAATGGATTTAGAATAGGCACTATAGATAAGACTTTGTTCATCAAAAAGGACAAAGGTGATATCCTATTAGTACAGGTGTATGTTGATGACATCATCTTTGGGTCTACAAAGAAGTCTTTATATGTTGAGTTTGAGCAAATGATGCACAAGAGATTCCAGATGAGTTCTATGGGGAGCTCACTTTTTTCTTAGGATTACAATTGAAGCAGAAAGATGATGGAATCTTTATCAGCCAAGATAAGTATGTGGTTGATATATTGAAGAAGTTTGATTTTGCCACTGTGAAGACAACAAGCACTCTAATTGAGACTAACAAGGCATTGCTCAAGGATGAAGAAGCTGAGGATGTGGATGTTTCTAGACCTGACATAATGTTTGCTGTTTGTGCTTGTGCAAGGTTCCAAGTTACTCCTAAAGTCTTATATCTTCATGTTGTGAAGAGGATCTTTAGATACTTGAAAGGTCAACCCAAATTGGGCATTTGGTATCCTAGGGATTCACCATTTGACTTGGAAGCTTTCTCTGATAGTGATTATGCTAGAGCTAGCCTTGACAGGAAAT
>BQNB010142206.1:0-17165 GCA_026074375.1 Tanacetum coccineum | reverse complement strand
AATCAAGTGTCATATAATTATTAAGAAGATAATTATTAACTTTGCGTATTTTATTTTATCGGTCACGTAAAAGACTTACATTTCGCAATAAAAATACATTTGGACACACCCTAGAAATACCTAGGCTTACCTAGACTCAAACCAATACCCACTTTTAAACCTTAAACACAAAATTTAATCAATTCTTATGTTAATACCCACTATGGACGAATATTGGGCACTAGATCAACTAGAAATCCTTAAGGATCTTGCTAAGTACTTGTATAAACCCTCTTTAATTAATGCTAGTCCTTAATGTTTCCTAGTTAACTAATACACAATGGCTAAAGACCACTTAGGATCCCATTTGCTTCTCTATGCTATAGCTACATGCATGTATTTACACAAAACCTTAAAATTTCCATATCTTAGGTAATCTTGTACTTGGATTATGCAATTAAGGAATGTACTTAAGTTGTTTTAACAAAACAATGTGTGGTTAACTAGAAATTGCAAAACCACTAGGATTAGAACCGGTTTTTGTTTGTTTGTGTAACTAGGAAGGTTAACTAGCCACTTTTCCTATAAATACACACACACTCTTACCCTTTTACACTCTTACCACTCACACAATCTCAAACAAGTAAACATATACCCTCTTCCTTTGCGTCGAGTCCTAAACTGCAAACATACTTCATCACCATTCATTTCAAACCAACAAATATCCACTAGGGTTTGTATACGAGGCCACAAGGGATCAGACGAGCTAAGGTTGGGTGTACACTAAGCTTTGGAGTTTCGGTTAATTATTTGGTTGTGTAATTCGTACATGGGTTGTCTTATTTCTCGCGCACACTTGAAAACAAAGTCTTAAGACCTTTTGTAAGTCACATTCGAACCTATACCATTCATACTATACTTATTTTCATTGTTAACTAGTCAATGTGTCACGCTGATATATAAATGATAGGTTAACATGGGTTCATGCATATTCAATACGAAACGTACGCGTCATACACGATGTCATTATGTATATACAACTTGTGTGGTGAAAAATATAAAGAAACACGCAATATATGAGTTAATGACAAGTCAGGGTTTAAAACCTTTCATTATATGGGAACTTGGAACATCAACGCGGACAAAACCCTTATACACGAATTGAAATAAAAACCACACGTAAACTTTTATTGTAAATAAAGTATTATGGCTTGGGAACGTATATGAGACGTTAGTAAACACTTGCATGTAAAACGCGACGTATATATAAGTTAAAAACACGACATGTAGACACTAGGGCATTTTCTTTCGAAACATACATGTTGCTAGGAAGAGTATCGGGCCCAACCGGCCTAACAGGCCCAAACAGTGGAAACCCGTAGCTCGTCATAAGCTCATTCGAGCTTATTGTTAGACTAGGAAGCTTATTGAACTTGTATAACTCAAGCATGCATGGAATAAACACCTAATGGGCCTAGTTAGCCCAAAGGCCCACATACAGAACCAAACGGGCCCAATAAGCAACCCGATGGGCCTACATCTTATTCATAAGCTCCACGAGCTTATTTAAGAGACCAACAAGCTTATTGAAACTAATATGGACCATTAGTGCCATTAAAAACCAAACTGAGCCCTAAATGGGCTTAACGGCCCATTTCCATGACTAACAAAAGCCTATAAGCCACAAATAAGCTTTGGCAGCTTATTTGTTAGCTTAGACAGCTTATAAGGTTTATAACAATCCTAGACAAGCTAATGGACCTTAATGGACCAAGCCCAAACCCTTAAAACACTAGATGGACTCGTAATGGGCCCAAAAGCCCATTATCCGGGCTTAATTGCTTATTGGATAAGCAACGAAGTAAAGTCAGCTTAATCAGACCTAAATAAGCTTAATAAGTCTATAAAATAAGTTGTATAATATATGCAACCCTTTTTACAAACTTTCTGGTTGAGTTATTGGGCTAACGAGCCCAATAAGCTCGAATAAACTCAAATAAGCTCCCCCGAGCTTATTTTTCAGCTTATCAGTTTTTAATAAGCTAAAGGAGGGCTTATGTACTTTTGAAACTTCACTTGGACCTCTAAATAGCTTATTGGACCTTAACAGGCCCAATAAGGCGCATTAAGCCCAATAAGCATAAATAAGCTTATCTGAGCTTACCTATAAGGAGTTTCAGCTTCTATGGCTTATTTGGAAGTAATAAAACCAATTGCCACTTGTTAGAACTTAATCGGGCTTAAAATGTGATTTTACAAATTTAGGGACTAAAAGTGTCAACTTTGAAACTAGAGGGTTCAAATCTGTCAACTTACTGTTTTTGTAAGTTGAAGGACTGTTTTTGTCATTTCTGAAACTTTAAGGACTACTGGAACATATAAGCACCTAAAGTGTAATTTTGTAAAGTGGAAGGACCAAATGTGTACAAGTGGAAACTTAAAGGTTTAAACATGTAAATAGTATATATTTTATAAACCTAGGGGATGTTTTGAAATTATAGAAAACCTGAGGGTATTTTATAAACGAAAGTGATTTTTCTAAACACTTAACGGTACGGACAGATTATAATATTTTTCGGATATTATACGAGTTGAAACACGACTTAATAAATATGAATATTTATTAATAGCGTTATACGTAAACTAGAGCGTGTGTAATCGTATACTTTCCCAAGAGCCATCAAGTGAATACAAATACATTAAACATGTGCACCACCACACAAGTGATAACAGTATATATACCCTAGCAATTTATTATAGTTTATACATTGAGTCTTTAGCCTAAACTGTAGATTAAGACTGACCATATTTACTTAGGTATTTGACGACGTGATACATTTGTCATTCTTGGATATATCTATCATTTTCAGAGGACTATTCACTAAGATGAGTTCATAGCCCTATGTTTTATAATTATTTAAATGATTTACATTGTTGGGGTGAGAACATGCTTTGTTTTACAAATTAGACACAAGTGTACATTTTATACTATGCTTACATGTTTGCCTAAGTAGCGATAACCCACTGAGCCCTTTTATCATTAACTGTTAATTGCTATATTGCAAGCGCGAATGTTATAAATAGATCTATTTGGCATTGATGTCCCCGTTTAGGTGAGTAGCACTCACTGTGCCGGTCTACCAGACGACAAACGTATACCATGTCAGATTTGGGATGTTGCGGGTTAGAACATCATTCAGGGGCATTTATTGGCAATTTATTGCATCCATATACGTCGAGCTTCGGTGTCATGAGCTTAGGAAACCATAATTACTTTTTATGATGTTTTCATCTGTTGCTTAATCATACACTTGGAAATCTTACGGTCCTGCAATTGATTTACATAAACCTATGAATTCACCAACTTTATGTTGACGTTTTAAGCATGTTTTCTCAGGTCAATAAGGCATGAGGTGCCAAGATACATTGGGGGATTACTCTTTGGAGGAGTCAGTACTAAAGATTTGGTTACATTTTGGGATATTTGTTATAAACTGAAATCTTTACTTATGTTGTCAAACAATTTGAAGCCATAGGCTTATGTAATGAACAAGTATTTTGTTAAATCCAATGTATCTTTTTAAACGACACATTTAGTAGTCGTTTTCATATCTTGTGCTATTGATCTATGAAGTAACGCCCTCGGATATTCAACATTCCGCTAAAACCCAGATTTGGGGGTGTTACAGTTCTTTGGTATTTAGACTCTGGGTGTTTCAAACACATGACTGGACACCGTGATAAGCTCATAAATTTTGTTTCCAAGTTTATCGGAACGGTCCGATTTGGCAACGATCATTTTGCAACTATAATAGGATATGAAGATCTATAAATGGGGAATATTCTTATTTCACGTGTTTACTACGTTGAAGGACTTAGTCATAATCTATTCTCCGTTGGGCAATTTTGTGATTCGGATCTCGAAGTAGCTTTCAGAAAACACACTTGTTTTGTACGGAACTTGGAAGGTGTTGATCTACTATCGGGATCTCGTGGTTCTAATCTTTATACAATCTCAATGGAGGATATGATGAAGTCTTCTCCAATTTGTCTACTCTCCAAAGCTTCAAAGATAAAATCTTGGTTATGGCACCGTTGAGTTTCTCACTTAAACTTTGGTACCATCAATCAGCTTGCTAAACAAGGTCTCGTCAAAGGGCTACCCAAATTGAAGTATACTAAAGATCATCTGTGTTCGTCATGTCAAATGGGAAAAAGAAAGAAGCTAGGAATCCCATCCACATAATCCTGAACCTAGTACAAATGAGAAACTTCAGATGCTGCATATGGATTTGTGTGGACCAATGCGGGTAGAAATTATAAATAAGAAAAGATATATTCTTGTCATCGTTGATGATTATTCTCATTTTACTTGGGTAAAGTTTTTGAGAACTAAAGATGAGGCTCCAGAAATTATTATCAAATTTTTGAAGCAAGCTCAAGTCAGTCATAATGCTACAGTAAGATATCTTCGTATCGACAATGGCACTGAATTTATTAATCAGACACTACGGAATTATACGAAAGAGGTTGGAATTACTCATAATACATTCACTACACGTACTCCATAACAAAACGGTGTAGTTTAAAGGCGTAACCGTACGTTGGTAGAGGCTGCAAGGACCATGCTTATTTTCTCCAAATCTTTGCTATTTCTATGGGATGAAGCTGTAGCCACTGCATGTTACACTCAAAACCACTCCTTTATCCATACCCGTTACAATAAGACTCCATATAAACTGCTTAGAGATCGCAAACCAGAACTCAAGTATCTTCACATTTTTGGTGCTCTATGTTATCCAAAAAATGATTTTGCTAAAGCAGATATTGGAATCTTCATTGGTTATTCACCATCCAAGAAGGCGTACCGGATCCATAACAAAAGGACTAGAAAAATAATAGAAACAATGAATGTACAATTTGATAAACTTACTCAAATGGCTTCTAAACAACATGGTTCAGGACCCGATCTTTATAGGTTGACTTTTGGACACATTAGTTCAGGACTAGTGCTTAACCAGGCTGCATCAATATCAGCTAAACCTCCTACAAAGAATGACTGGGATTTGCTATTTCAACCAATGTTCGATGAATACTTCAAACCTCCAAGTGCTGTATCTACCCCTATTTCCGCTGTAGCTCTACTTCCACTAGATATAGCCAGAGCTTCTTCTTCTTCTACTTCTATTGATAAAGATGCTCTCTCTCTAAGTATTTCACCAAACATTGAAACAACAAACTCTCCACTCAATTCTACAAATGTTGAGCCAAATGAAGAAGTTGCAGAGTTTGATAATGATACATTTACAAATCCATTTGCTCCTCCAGACACCATGTAGAATAATCTTAACACAAGTATGGATTGATTCACTTAGAGTTTTAGAGAGAGAAAGATGGTTGGATGAACACTTAAAGAGAGAAAGAAAAAAATGATAATATTAGCTTAATGAAATGTGACAAATGAACAACCAACAGCCTCTCCAAGCAATGGAGAGGGTTTATATATGTCTAGCTAACCGGCCATGGGCTTATGGTATGTGCTTACAATGTAACTTTGGCCCGGTTAGCTTTGTAACTTAATCTTACAACTTACTATGAGCTATGACTTACTATATTGGTAGTGACCGATACTTTTTCGTATTTCTAACAATCTCCCCCTAAGGGAGGTCACTCCAATTTACAAAAATCTAAACTTAGCATACTATGCTTCCACTTTGGTCTCGAGCTCGTAGTCTTTAACTTCAATCATTTACTTATGATTTGATGTAGTGATCATTGACTTTTGATGTGAGCTTGTTCCTTTGTCTTGACATGAATGTGATATTTGAACTCCTTGAAATCATCAACTAAGCATAATCTCATATCGCCATCTTGTAGACTTTGCCATCTCGTGAACTTGTGACATCTGGCCCAACATGCTCATACCTTTCTTGATTTGATAATCTTGAAAATCTTTAATAATGCATCTTTCTTGAATTCTTTTTAACTTTAACACTTTGTCGCTTCAAGAAGGACGTATGGTATCAGAGTAGCAGAAGTCTTGAAATATGTACTTGAGCTTTCATGATGTCTTTATATTTGTCGGTTGGGTATGAGCATGTGGCTATGAATCTTGTGAGTCAGCTGGAATCAGGTACCTCCATCACCATCTTTAAATATTCCTGAAATAAAACAGTTAGCAATAAAGCAGGGGGACGAATATGGCTTTGTCATTCGCCCGTGTTTGGTTGGAGTAACCTTCGAATCCGTGAGGATCGACCTGTGATTAGATAGATTCAATTTAAGAAGAATCTTCTTGACAGGATTTCCAGCTGTAGTATTGACTCTTTCTAACACATATGTATTAGATTCATCGTACTCAGCATGTTCTCATTATCGGAACGTCTCAAAGCAGACAACACGATATGAGTGAACCAACGAGTTACTATCTCACCGATTGAAATAAAAATTGATTTGAAAATAAATCGACGTGTCACTTGCTAAAGTGTTTTTGTGACACATAGAGAGTGTTAATCATTTAAAAAATTTATCAGCAATCGTCAATTCATAACCTGGAACAAGTTTGATTCTTATAGAATCGCACCATCGTTTCTTTCCAGTTGTCACAAGTTTGATTTATATAGAATCGCACAAGTCACCTACCATGAGCTTGTTTGATGTTGGCTCAAGCAGGATTTCCTTCTTCATTGTGAATGAAATTACTCGGATGTTCTGGCAAAATCACAAGGATAATGCGTAGGACTCTTAATATGATAACTTGTTATTCACATTGTGTGACATAGCAAGCATGATATGACAAGTGTCCTAATGAGATTTATGGATGATCTCTTTTGGCTCTGGACTCAATAGTGCACTTTGTTTTTAGTGATCAGAGGCTGGAGCAGACTGCCACCTTTTCAATATCAACCAACTCGGAGTGAGAAAGTCGATAGAAATGCGTGTAATCTCTGTGAGAAATGAAACAAGAGTCTGTTGAGACACCTTGAGTGGCTAGGGAGGGTTGTGCAAAGCGTCACTAGGTCCATGACTGTCTTCAATGTCAGACAACACCTTAGTGTTTCTGACAGATTATGTATTGACCCGGTTTCTGCCTAAGTGTATGGAGGGCTTCTTTCTTTTCACCCTTTATCCTTACCTTTCTTTTTCATTCTTCAACCCCTTCAATGCTTACCGAGACTTCATAACTAACACCTTGTTGGGTTTGTTCCAGTGTTAGCTCCATCTCAGTCGGCATTATTCTTGATTCTCACATTTTCTCCTTTTGTATCATACCTAAGGACTTCTATACTAACTAGTGGATATCACTAGGTAGATCCCTCCGGTTCTGGTTGGATCATTGGATTTGAATTTCTATGCCTAACCACCTTATAACTCTATAAATTTAAGTACATGGTCAGTCTTTAGGGTGTTCCATCACTATCAAAACCAAAATCATTGAAAAGTTCAATCAAAGTGTTTGATATAAATATCAAAAGATTTACACTTTGAGAGTTTTTCATCATCACTAAAAAGCCCCCCTTTAACATATGCACCGTAATCGTAGTACATGTTAAGTGTTGAGTGCATCGAGTCCATTTTATGTGATCACATGACAATACAATTTAGATCCAGTTTAATCACATTTTCTCCCCTTATCCAAAATGTTAATCCCTTGATATTTTGGATATCAATTGATTAAACTTTCGGGGACAAAATGTTACATAATCACTATAAAGAACATTTTAATGCTCCCCCTCAAGTTTTGAGGGTATATAAGACTGTGCTGAGTATAATAATTTTTTTTTGAATTTACTAAGAAATTCTTGAAAATTTTATACTTGAGCACACCTTATTTTCATCATAAGTCTACACTACATATATACAAATTCACAAGTTTATAATATACGAAATGACCTTTGAGATATGAACACAATATGACAAAGTCATATTGTTCTTTGTAGCAGTCTGAGGTTAGTTCCGTAGAGTCAACCACCAACGGATTTCTCCAAACTTCTTATCGTCCTTCTTTCCTTTAGCAGCTTGTTGATGTATTTGATCATGCAATGAGCTCTTTTCTTTTCCAATGTGCTCCATCTTCTCTTTGGCAAGTATTCCATGTTGATATTGTTGGTAATGTCTTCGAGCGAAGAAAGAAGTCTTGTTAACGTATCGTCATTGAACTTGTACAATTTGTCGGAGCGCATCAACCTGTTCCTCTTGTATTCGTCGACATAAATGAATCCTTGAGGGTCTTTGTATGGAGTGTACATGTGCCTTTTTCCGAGATCAGGTCTTGTAGTATCAGGATTGGTGACGTTCATCTTCTTTTGGGAACTTTCAACTCCAAGTTAAAGGTCCTCGACTCGCTTCTGAATAACCAGACTTCTGGTGAACATCCTTAGGGCTATTTCAAAGTCAGCAACGTCATCCCCTGATAGATTTGTGAGCCAATTCTGAACCACAAGAACTAACATATCCTTGATATCATTGATTTGAAGTCGTGGAAAGTCACATTACTTGAATCTGTATAATGCGTTATCACCTCTTCTCACTACAATCTCTTCCAAGTAACCGTATCCATGTTTCTTCATAATCGATACATAAGTGACTGCCAGAATACACTTTGTCGAATACACATCTCCTCTGGATTGCATGCCTCTTGCAAAAGCATAGAAGGACTTACGTTGTTCTCTCCAATGTGAAATACCCCATAACGCATACTTATCATAAGAAACCTTAACAGGACTCCATATGTTCAGAACCATGTCTTCAATTCCTAGTAGATCAAATTTCACAGCCTTTGTCTTTGTAGTAGACGTCGTGTATGTCATAGTTGAGATTCCTCCTTGAAAATACTTGAGATCATTGTTGATGAAGAATTCGAATGGTACTCTTTGATGTTTTCCACGCGTGATCAAAGGAAGGGGTTTGGAAAGATCAAATAGATACTCATCGCTTTCAGGATTTTCCCAATCAAGCTTTTTTGAAAGAGCCTTATAGCATTCTTCAAAGTCATATTCTAATTCAGCATAATTAGAGCGTGTGCCTTTGAGTAGTCTAAATGCTGGTCCTAGCAAGATTTCTTAAGTTAAATTCTTAATTTTCAGCCTATTCAAGATGTACAAGATGTACCCAGAGAAGTCTATTAGAGTGCTCATCAATTCATCAAAGTCTTTCAATGATTTATCAGTAGAAGTAGAAGCTACTAGAGTCATCAACTAATTTTGAGTTGGTCCTTCCTGAGTAGTCTTGCCAATATTCCTGTCATGGTTAGTGGGTTCTTGAGGTGGTGTAGGTTTCTTGAACCAGTCACATCTAGAAGCAGTCTCACCCCTTGGTTCATCTTTATTATCACCCAGATTCCCTGCTTGATCTTGCAGCAAGTCTAAGTCTACAACCTCAAACACTGTTTCCTCTGATTGAACAGACTTACCAGAAGATTTCGGTTGAGACTTGGTGCCTTTGGAAGAGCCAAACGTTGAATCTTTTTTTTTCGGTTCGGTGGTTGGTTCTGCATCTTTGCTTAGCTTTCTCTTGTTTAACCCTCGGTCTGATACAGCGGAAGGGTCTTCATCTTTATCCTTGTCTTTTTGGCCACGCTTCAATGAATATACATCATAAGAATAGAAATAGCAATCTCGGTGTTCGGGAGCTGTCAGATATGATTTACTTTTCTCTATTTTGTCAAGAAGAATATTCTTTAACTTAAATTCAATAAGTGTAGAAGCAGCCTCATAAGTAGATTATGGTTGAGAAGACACCTTCGCTAGAGTAACTTCATCACGTGATTCTTTAATCAACTTTTCAGTCACAGGTGGAGCAAAGTTAGACACTTCCTAGGGCAGAATCTGAGGCAGCTGATCTTTTACTTGTTCTTTGATTCTTGCCGTAAGAGACTCTGAAAGGAAGTTCATGAATTCTTGTCTGGTTTCTACCAACCTTGTGTCTAGATGACTGTCAACTAAAGATGCCACTTGAGTGTGTAGAGGATCTTTCTTAAGATCATCAACTTCTTTTGCCAATGCTGTGATTCTATCGTTGAATCGAAAGACTGATGAGAAATCAGGAAGATTAGATAGAGGATTTGTAGTTTCAATAGTCGGCGGAGGAGTGGGTGTAGCTTGTATTGGTGTAGGATTGAAGGTGTATAATGATTGAGGAATGTTTGCGAATATCGATGATGATTCAGGGATAACTGAAACTGGTATTGTAAGGAGAGCGGGTGCTTGAGTTCTAGGGACTTCATGGTGGACATGAACATCTAGTGGAGACACTATTTTTGCATCAGTTTGAGGAATATCTAAAAAATTTAGGAATTTAGATGCCAAGTCGGATGAGCGAGAAGAACTAGTAACAGGGACTTCTGTCTTCTTTGGAATAGTAGAAATTGTCACATGGGCATCTTCAACAACTTGTTCATGAGTAGTCTCTAAATTTTTATTCCCTTGTTGAGACTCAGTCATTTCAGTATCATTACCCTCACCTTAAACAATTCATGTAGCAGTCTTAGTAGGTTCTTCTAATCTTGCATCTGCATCATCATCAAATTGGTAGGTAGTATCATTCATTCCTTGTTCTTCATCACTTTTCATCTCATTATCTTCAGATTCGTTTTGTTGATCAATCTCTTCTTCTTCTTGATCATCATCGTCAGATTCTTCATCTTGCTCTGAATCCGATTCTTGCTCTTCACTTTAAAAGTGCAGAATTTTAACAAAAATTAAAAGCCCCAAATTTTATCTAATGGTTAAAGCTTAATCAAACTAATTAAAACTAAACCTAACTAATAATTAAACTAAAACTAACAAGGACTAACGACAGGGACTATTTGTGACAAAAGACCAAAATAAATTCTTTTTTTCCTACCCTGAACCCAAATCCCGATTTTAGTCCAAGTCCCCAAAAAGTGCTGATTTTAAAAAGTCGTTTTTAGCCAAAACACAAAAACGAAAGTTGTTCACAACATCGTTTTTAAGCAACTTAATAAAGACACTTTGGGAAAATTAGAATGTATAAGCTCCAAAAAGCACGAATTAGCTGCTGATTGCAGAAAGTTGCTTAAATTTTTCTGTATTTGGTATTTTAAGACAATAACAAAATCAAAATAATGCTCAAATTCAAAAAAGGAGAGATGTTTGGAAAGCTTATATGTTTATTTAATTGCATTCCAAAAAGTTTTTTTCAACCAAAACACAACTTAACTTAACTCAATTTGCATTCAAAAAGTAGTAAAACTATAACTTTTTATTAAATAAGCCAAATTTAATAAGCTAAAATCACCAATAAGCAAACTGAAAAGTGGGCTTTTGGAAATAAGCTCACTAATGAGTTCTTATTAAGCCCACCTATTCACTTTTTTAAATAAGCCACTGAAATAAGCACAATAAGCACAAATGACTACACTACTATTTTTTGGATTTTAATAAAAATAAGTACTTTTAGACCTAAAATAAGCTACTGAAATAAGCTCAAAACTTTGAACAAACCTCAAACAGATTTAGTTCATCCTCCAATGAGCTTATGCTTTAAAAAAAATATAACCTAAAACCTAATCCTAATATCCTAAATGTGAGTCAAAAATTGTGTGAACTACCAGGTAGTAATAAAAGTTAGTACCGCTAGCTTTAAAAGTTAGTACCGCTAGTTAAAAGTTAGTACCGCTAGTTCTAAAAACCTCTTAAAGTTTTCAAAAGTCATTTTATTTCAAGCTGATTGGATTCTAATTTGTTAAAAAACAGGATTATCAAATGGACAAATAATAAGGGTACTTATGAACAGATTTCAATCAGTGATAAGCACTTAAAAAGCTAAATTAATCTAACAGTAATTAACTACATCATGCTACCTAGTAATAACTAGGAAAGTTGTACAATCATTTTTGACTGAATAATCTAAGCTAAGGATAACGTCACTAAACAAAATATAATAAAGCATAAATATGCAAATAAAGTAACAAATAAGCTCTATAAGTTAGTTCTAAATAAGAAGAAAATCGAGAAAAAAGATGAGGACTTACAACTCCTATGCTTAAAAAGGCTTGCTTAGCTTTTACAAGCTGATATACAGCTTCTAGCTTGTCAAAGACAAGCCTATTAATGTCACATAAGCCCATCCCAGAATGGCTTATCATCCATAAAATAAGCATGTGGTTGGTGTATTTGAGAGTGATTTTTTTGTTTTTTTCTCTTATTACTTATCTTTTTTTTTCTTTTACTAAACAATAAAAAGCTTATAAAACAAGTCGCTTTGAATGCTTTTCAAATGCAATTAGGACCTAGTTAGCAAGTGAGAACTTGGAATTTAAAAATTGGATTTTAACATAAAATCTCAACACTTTATTAAACTTGGAAATTAGTACAAAGCTGAAAGAAAAAGTACAAATAGCTGTAAATGACTGAAAATTAAGCTAAGATTTTCTAAGATATTAAAAACTAAAAACTAACTCCCTAACTTGGGTTACAATGGCCCTATTTATACTAAAACGAATTAAGGTCTTGGTTTCTTGCACTCTCTTCTCTTCTTTCTTCTGTGTTTCTTTGTAGAGACAAAAACCAAGTGTGTTTGTTGTGTGAGGCAATTCTAAAACAAATCCCAGCCTTCAATTTCTTTTGTGCTTCTTTGGAGTCAATCACAGCCATCGAAAAGCTTGGAAAGTGGTGAGGGATTGCCAACTTCCGAGCCCACGAATATACAGCTGGGGGGAAATAGAGGAGTGGGTTGAAATAATTTTTCTAGTGGTGTGTTGAGTTGTTTTGCAGGGAGAAGGTATGGGAAGACATCCCTACTCTGTACCTGGGTTTTGTTTGGGCGGAGGGGAAAGATGGAGTTTGGGGAGGTTGGCAGCTTTGGCCCCTCATTTCTTATAACAAACTTCGCCCGGTTTGCAATTTCAACCCTTGTCTTTTAACTCTTGTAATACAACTTGAGGTTTGGCAGTTTTAGTCCCTTAAGTTGTATTTTCTTCACTTGGTTGACTTTTGACTTTGATTTGACTTTGTCTTTTCCATTCCGTGCTCGGTTTTGTTTGTTTTTGGCTTTCTTTTTGTCCTTTTCTTGAATATTCATTCTGCCACAATACAAATGAAACTTACAAAATACAATAGTATTTTAGTACGTTTTTAGTCTTTTAAGTCCGTTTTTAACGGAAAATGGTATGTGTAATTAAGCACATACCAATGAACATCTAGTGGAGACACTATTTCTGCATCAATTTAAAGGAATATCTGAAAATTTTAGTAATTTAGATGCCAAGTCGGAATCATGATAGAGAAGAATAGTAATATTGGATTCTGTTCTTTCTTCGGAACAGTTAGAAATTGTCCATTGGGCATATTCAAAACTTGTTTTTGAGTTGTCTCTAAATTTCATTCCCTTGTTGACTTCAGTCATTTCAGTAATCATTACCCTCACCTTGAACAATTCCTGTAGCAGAGTCTAGTGGGTTCATTCTAATCTTGCATCTGCTCATAATCAAAGTGGTCGGTAAGTATAACCATTCCTTTGTTCTTCATCACTTTTTATCTCATCATCTTCAGATTCATTTTCTTGATCAAAATCTTCTTCTTCTTGATCATCATCGTTAGATTCTTCATCTTGCTCTGAATCTGATTCTTGCTCTTCACTTTCATTCTCTTGCTTACTGCTTTCATCACTTGATTCTTGTTCGTTGTTGCTATCGTCTTCATCATTACCCCAAGACTCAGATTCACTCTCAGAAGAGTCATCATTGGTCACATCGGGAACCCCTGGTTTATCACTAGTTCCTTCACTTGTGACAGTAGGTGTGATCTTTTCAACACTTGGTGGTTTCTCGGCAACCGTACCAGAACCACTAGGATGAGTCTTGTGAAAGTCCCTTAAGCTTTTCTTTCTTACTTCCTTCATTTGAGCTTTTTCAGACAGATGGTACCTTTCTTAGATAGCAGCTCTATTCCTTTTCCAAGTCGCTACATCCCACCTTTTCTTTTTCCTTGCTTTTTTGACTTTGTTTTCACACATGACGTCTCTGATGACGATACCATTGTTGCTGGGTTAAAAAAAGCCGATTTTGGCAGGTGTTTCAATCTTTTGCCTTTTTGACAGGTTCTTATCTCCAGGTACTAGCTCACTTTTCTTCTTGGATGGAGGCGCCTTTCTTGAATGTTCTATGGCAACCTTGGGTTAGAATAATGTCCGCGTTGTTTTGTTCGGGGCATGTGATGGCACTCACATTGTAGCATAGCAAAGATAAGTCTGTATGCTTTACTTTCCTTCTTTCTGGATCTTGCAAAATTTAGGTAGACCTCTCCATTGTCTGGTATGCTCTCTTTTTTTGAAAAAATCTTAAGGTGTTAAATCAAGTAGTCATCTTTGGAGGTGTGCATCCCAATTTACTGTTTCTCCAGGAAATTGACTTTTCTTGAATAGGATGTGGTGTATGATACTTTGGTAAAACGTGGGTGTAGTACATCTTTTCTTGCTTTTTGTAAACTTTGTTGTCAATATGATAGGTGAAGTCTTCCCAGAGTAGTTCCACATAGTCTACATACTTCTGATGGTACATGCCCCAAAGGATTTATGTCTGGGAAAGACGATGTTTGTAAGTCCACTAGCTTTCCAGATAGTTCTGTTGATTATAGCAGCAAAAGTTCTCCATGGTTGATGCATCTGATCGATAACAACATCATTGAGTGAATTGATAACCCTAGTATGACCGAGATCTCTTAAGAAAGATATAGTGTCTTCTTTAGAAGGAAGAGCATCAAAGTCACGACCAGGTACTTTTGGGCAAATCTGAAAGATATCTCTGAAGACTTCCAACGTAAGCTTGAATCGTTTCTTCTTATCAATCTTGAATCTGTAGAATTCGTCATGCTTGTATATGCAATTCCAGAATTGATGCATATACACTTCAAGGGACTCAGCAGTGTTGAGAAATGCTAGGATAGCATGGAGTGAATGTAGTGCGTCCAGAACAACTTGAAAAGTTTCCTCTTTTGGGTTTCAATCCACGGGGATTTTCCATTGCATTTTCATATTTCAGTCGATTTTCTTTATGGGAACAAGTTCAAGGTCAAGCTTGGTTTGTTGAGCAGTGATGGAAGTCATGATTCTACTAAGAGTTGTCACATACAGTTTATATACAAGCAAATATATACAATACTGATAGACAATCTAGATCATGATTCAAGATTATTGATGCAAGACAGGGTTTACAATAGGGGATCATGCAAACAAATACAATGCAACAAATTGATACACCTACACACAATGCAAAGAACTGATACACATGCAAACAGGATACACACACTCTCATATACCACATTGACTATAGGCAAACTAATGAAATCAAGGCAAACTTGTTGTCAATCTGATAGGTGAAGTCTTCCCAGAGTAGTTCCACATAGTCTACATACTTCTGATGGTACATGCCCCAAAGGATTTTTGCTCGGGAAAGACGAAGTTTGTCAAGTCCACTAGTCTTTCCAGATAGGCTTCTATTGATTATAGCAGCAAAAGTTCTCCACGGTTGATGCATCTGATCGATTACAACATCATTAAGTGAATTGATAACCCCAGTATGACCTAGATCTCTTAAGAAAGATACAGTGTCTTCTTCAGAAGGAAGAGCATCAAAGTCACAACCAGGTACTCTTGGGCAAATCTATAAGATATCTCTGAAGACTTCCAAGGTAAGCTTGAATCATTTCTTCTTATCAATCTTGAATCTGTAGAAGTTGTCATGCTTGTATATGCAATTCCAGAATTGATGCATGTACACTTCATGGACATCAGTAGTGATGAGAAATGCAGGATAGCATGGAGTGAGTGCAAGTGCCTCCAGAACAACTTGAAATGTTTCCTCTTTTGGTTTTAATCCACGAGGGATTCTTCCATTACATTTTCCAATGTCAAGTCAATTCTCTTTGGGAACAAGTTCAAGGTCATGCTTGGTTTGTTGAGCAATGATGGAAGTCGTGTTTCTGCTAAGAGTTGTCACATACAGTTTATATACAAGCAAGTATATACAATACTGATAGACAATCTGGATCATGATTCAAGATTATTGATGCAAGACAGGGTTTACAACAGGGGATCATGCAAACAAATACAAGGCAACAAATTGATACACCTATACACAATGCAAAGAACTGATACACATGCAAACAGGATACACACACTCTCATCTACCATATTGACTATAGGCAAACTAATGAAATCAAGGCAAACACTTCAGATTTCTAAGGAAAAATACACCTAACTTAATCACTCAATGATAAGATAGGGTTTTCAAGTGTATTTTTATGATTAGGTTAGATATAATGAAGCTTTAATCATTAGAACAAATGTACCTTTAGCTAGGAACGAAGATTGAACAAGTTCTTAAGGGTTTGAAGATTAAAAATAGTGGGAAAAGGTTTTGTTTAAGAGTGTTTGTGTTCGTGTGTTTTAACAAGACGGGGAAAGGGGTGTTTATGTTTGAATCTTTTGAGATTTGGCATAAATGCCCCCCTGAGGTTTAATAATGTTATAACTTTTTTTTAAAACTATTCCTAAGGCATACTAAAGTTTCCTAAGTGGCAAAACTAGTCCCTAAGGTTTAGAATTAAGAAAAAGTCTCACATTTTGCATTAATACCCCAACAAGATTAAACATATAGCAAATAAAGCTCGATTGAGTTGAAATTAATCGACTCCCCTTTAATTATTCACCCGACACCATTAAAAATCTTTTCTGATTAACACCTTATTAATTATGAAGAAGAAGATTTTGACAGTTTCTGTTGGGATTCTAGATTCGATGAGACAAAATAAATAAAAGAATGAAACATAAGGACTAAATCATCAAGATTGGAATTCTACAAGATGGTGGAGAATTATGGAAGATTTGGTCAAAGATATCAAAAGATGAAGATTCTGGAAGATCTTCTTAAGAAGATAAAGATAACAGAAGATATTTCTTAATGTTTAAAAGATTTACTTGTTTATATCTTTATGTTAACTTCCTTTGTAAGTCATGATCTCTCTATATAAAGAGATCATAGGCACATAGTTTTAGCATCCAGAAAGACGTCTAGTTTATGTGGTGTAGCCTCAAGGTAATTAAGGTTTCCTTAATCCCTATTATAGGTGGTAACCGATCTATATTGATCATATAGATTTGAGGCTTGGTAGAAACGTTTGGTAATAAAACCTTGTTCAAATAACATTGATGTTCTTTATTTAATT